>CAUYQU010050388.1:0-53612 GCA_963574635.1 Cheracebus regulus | reverse complement strand
CATTCAGGTACACCTATCAAACGTAGATTAGGTCTTTTCACATAGTCCCATATTTCTTGGAGACTTTGTTCATTCCTTTTTCCCCTTTTTTCTCTAATCTTGCCTCCTCATTTTATTTCATTGGGTTGATCTTCGACCTTTGAAATCCTTTCTTCTGCTTGGTCAATTTGGCTGTTGAAATTTGTGCATGCTTTGCAAAGTTCTCGTGTTGTGTTTTTCAGCTCCATCAATTCACTTATATTCTTCTCTAAGTTGTCCACTCTCATTAGCATTTCTTCAAATCTTTTTTCAAAGTTCTTAGTTTCTTTGCATTGGGTTAGAACATGTTCTTTTAGCTCACAGAAGTTTCGTATTACCCACCTTCTGAAGCCTGATTCTGTCATTTCATCACACTCATTCTCCATCCAGCCTTGTGCCCTTGCTGGCGAGGAGTTGTGATCCCTTGTAGGAGGAGAGTTTTGGTTTCGGGTGTTTTCATCCTTTTTGCGCTGGTTTGTTCCCATCTTTGTGGATTTATCCACCTGTTGTCTTTGTAGTTGCTGATTTTCAGATTGGGTCTCTGAGTGGACGTCCAGTTTGTTGATGATGCAGTTATTTCTGTTTCTTAGTTTTCCTTCTAACAGTCTGGCCCCTCTGCTGTAGGACTGCTGAGGTCCATTCCAGGCCCTGCTTGCCTGGGGATCACCTGTAGCAGCTGTAGAACAGTAAGGGTTGCTGCCAGTTTCTTCTTCTGCTATCTTTGTCCCAGAAGGATACCCGCCAAATGTCAGTCTGATTTCTCCTTTATGAGGTGACTCTTTGGATATATGGGGGTCAGGGAGCTGCTTGAGGAGACAGTCTGTGCTTTATAGGAGTGCAAGTGCTGAGCTGTGAGCTCCGTTGTTCATTCAGAGCTGCTGGGCAGGTACGTTTAAGTCTGCTGCAGCAGAACTCATAACCCCCTTTTTTTTCACCAGGTGTTCTGTCCCAGGGAGTTAGGGCTTTATTTATCAGTTTCTGTTGTGCTGCTGCCTTTTTTCAGGGCCGCCCTGCCCAGCAAGGAGGCTGCCTAGTCACTGTCTGCCTGCAGAGGCTTTGCTGAGCTGCTGTGGGCTCTGCCCAGCTGCCCTGTGAACTTCCCTGCAGTCCTGTTTATATGGGTGTAATTAGACCTGCCTCGGCAATGGTGGCCCACCTCTGTAATGGTGGACTCTCTCTGTAATGGTGGGTTGCCTTGGCAACGGCAGGCTGCCTCAGGAATGGCGGACGACCTCCAGTGGTGGAGTGCCTCGGTAATGGTGGACACCCCTCCCCCACAGAACTGGAACATCCCGGGTTCAGCTGTGCTTGCTGTGAAACTCTCAACCCAGAGCGTTTCCAATTGCTGTTTTTTTGTGTGTGGGGGTGGGACCAGTTGAGCCTGATCACCTGGCTCCCTGCCTCAGAGCCTTTTTTTTTTTTTAGTCGAATGGTCGACTCTCTCCCAGGTGTTCCAGTAGCCTGTTGAAAAGGTGCCGGGATCTGTGTGATTTCCTGTGCAGCAACCCACTGCACCGGCTGAAACAGCGGTGCTGAGATTTGTGGTGCTTTTTTGCCTGGGAATCTCCTGGCCTGGCTCCCTGATTCAGTTCCCTTTTTAATCAGATGAATGGGCGACTCTGCCTTCCTGGAGCTCCACTTGCCAGCTAAAAGGTCATGCCGATCAGTGTATTTTGTATGGAGAACTGCCGTGCTGGGGCGCCGGCAAAACAGCTGTGTCAGCCAAAACAGCCGCGCTGGCAACCCATGGGGCTCCTCCGCCTGGGAATCTCCTGGTTTGTGGGCAATAAAAATCCATCTGGAAATGCGGCGTCCACTCACCCTCTGCTTTCCCTGGGAGCTGCAATCCTGAGCTGCTCCTAATTGGCCATCTTGGATCCCAATCCTGCAAAATGCTTTTTTGAGGCAGGGTCTCAATCTGTCACCCAGGCAGGAATGCAATGGCACGATCACAGCTCACTGCAGCCTCGACTTCCCACCTCTTTTTAATTCTCACACTGACCGATGACAGTAGACAGCACAGTTTAGCAAAATTGGTGCAAAAAACGACTGGAGGGCTGTCCCCCAGGCTGGTGTGGAAACCCGGGGAGGGCTGAGGCCCCAGTCTGTGGGCAGGGCTTTGGGTGGGTCAGCTGCCTGCCTTGGCACGAGCCCCTGGGCCTGCCCATCTTGGTGGGCTGGGGTCTCCTGAGAAAGCGTCTTGGATGCCGAAGGGCCTGGTGGGCCTGGCGTGGATGGACGGGCTCTGGGAGACGGGCCATACTCAATCTGAATCAGCGCAGGGCCTGATTTGAAATTCAAATTCCAATGAAACAAAATGAATATGAATTTCATATTTTGTTATTTTCACCGACCAGGCTGCATCTGTGCCAGCAACATGGGGGTGCGGGAGGCTGCATGGTGGAGGATGCCTGCGACTTCCTGCCCCCGCTGAAGCCTGCAATGCGAAAGGTTGGAGGAAGCCTCTTCTCTCATTGGGTATTTCATCTGTGAGCAGACGATGAAATAGAACACACAGATGGCTGGGGCCACCCTGCCCCAGTGAGGGGAAAAGGGGACCTCTGAAGACGGGGTGTCTGTGTCCCATCCACAGTATTGCTGCATTCCTGAGTGGCCTCAAGGCCTGGCCTTGGAACCTGGGGAGTGGGGTCTGCTGGAACAGGAAGGTGGTGGGCACCGCGTGAGGCTGGGGGACCCTGGCCAGGCCTGGAAGCAGAGCTGGGAGGTCCGTGGCCCCTTCCCACCGTCTTGATCTCCTGGTGAAAGTGAGGGAATGCACCTGTGAGAGGAGGCTCACAGACTGAGCGCCTCAGGGCTAGCACGTCCTACCCTCACTCCAGAACCCAGTGCCACCCTGGCTCTGCTGTCCCCACACTGCTCCTTCCTGCCATGGGACAGGGTTGTGACCGGGTCTCCACCTCCAGCCTCACCCCATCTCTTCTCCTGGCCCCACGCAGAGCCCCAGGCTGCTCCTGTACTCAGTAACCTTCAGCAGCTCCCTATTGCTTGAGAGGCAAGAAGCTATCATCATTAAGAGCACAGGCTTTGGGGCCACAGCTTGGCTCCATCCGTTTATTAGCGGAGTGGCCTTGGACAAGTTTCTTAGCCTCTTTGTGCCTCAGTTTCCTCATCTGCACAGGGGGATAAGAGCACCCCCTCGCAGGTGAGTTAACTCAGAGGGGAGGCCTGGGCGGTGCCTGGTGCAGTGAGCGGGGCTTCTTTCAGTGCTGACGCGGGGCAAGTCCTCCCTGGCCTCCTTCCCACCACCCACCTCCTCACAGCTGGATAGGGGCAAGGACTCCGGCCCCTGCACCCTTCCACCTGTCTTTGGGCACCTGGTTTCCCTCTGCCCACACTCCATCCCTGTGTCCCTCTGCCCACACTTCCCTTCTTTTAGACAGCCTGACACTGACAAGCCATCCTTCCAGGATTCACTCAGGAGTTCTCTCCCCAGGAGGCACCCTTGGCCCTGCCGGCATCCTGGGTCTGGGCCTGGCCACCATGCTCTTCTGCGGTGCGGCTGGTGCCCTTGGGTCCTCCGTGTCTCAGGGAGTATAGGCTCCTCCTGGCGGGACTAGGCCACCTTCCCCATCATTGCTCCCGAGCACGGAGCCTGCCAAGCTGGGACTTGTTGGGGCTGAGTGGCCCCTCTGCCCTGAGAGCCTTCTCTGACGAGTCTGTACTCAACAGCCTTGCGCTGAGCTTCCAGGGGGCACCCACTGGGGGTGGGCCACCTCTGAGCCTCTGGTTCCCTACTGGCACCCCCAGCTTCAGAGCTGGGGGATTTTGGCTGGGGACCCGTGGGTACCGTCTCCTTCCCACCATCCTTGCTTCCAGGGCTCACTGGGAGAGGGCTGGGCATCCTCCTGGGTCTGGGGCTCCGGAGCACCGTCCTGGGCTCTGCGGTAGGAGCCACAGCCTCCCCCAGTGCTGCATATAATAGACTCTAAGTGCCTGTTATTACTGGCCCATTTGGCAAGTGCAAACAGGACTGTGTTGGAAGGAGCATGTCTGTGTCTTGTGGCTCCACGAAGCAAGGATTTAGACCAGGGTCTGCCTGATTCCCCACGGTGTCCCCAACACCTGCCAGTGCCTGGCATGTAGTGGGTGCTGGTTACCAAGTATGTCAACGAGTATTTCCCAGAGTCACCCTTGTTTCAACTTAACCTGCCCAGGGTGGGAGCAGAAGGCAGCCGTGAGTCCCCCTGTGGAGTCTGGGCTGTGGGAGGTGGTGCAGTTGGCACCTGGCTGCCTTTGGAGCAGCGGTGCCTGGGCCTCTGGCATGTGGGCACAAAACCAGCTCCCCAGTGGTTCCTGCCCCTTCCTCCGGCCCCCATCAGATGCCAACTGGGCTGGGTCTGCTGCCTTCAGGGCAGTCCCTGGTTCTGCCCCCGCCTCCCTGTTCTTCTGAGGCCCACTGACACGCCTGCAGCTGAGTCTGTCAAAGACATGACCTGGATGTGGGACTGCGCCGACCCGGGTCGGGTCTCCCGGGCCCCCTCCTGCCTGGCTACCTGCTGGCCTGGTGTGGTGCTGTGAGCCCCCGCAGGGCTTCTGGCTGCCCTTGGGAGGGGCTGGCGGGTCACGTGTCGCTGCAGTCGTCTCTCCGCATGGCACCTCCTTCCCAGGCTCCAGCACTTTATTTATGGCCGACTCGAGGGCAGGCTGGACCTTTTCAGGGTTTGCTCCATTTATCAGCCCCTCCTGGCAGTGCTGATCACGGCCTCATCACTCTCCCATGCTCCCAGCTTCCGAATGCACTCCTCCCTGCCAGCCTTTTCCAGCCTTCAGAGGGAGGAAGGGGTGGCCGAGGGGAAGGGGAGTTATTTTATTAAAATCTTCATGAGGGCCCACGCTGCACCTCTTATGCGTTGCCTGCTTCACCCGCCAACAGTTCTGCAGGGAGGCAGGAGCACGGCCATCCCCATTTACACAGCCGAAACAGAGAGGTCGCAGGAGCACCCGACGTCACACAGCAAGGAGTGGGGGCGGCTGGCATCTGAACCCAGGCAGCCTGGTGCCCATCTATGCTCTTCAGCCTCTCACGGATGCCTAGCAATGGCGTTATTACCAGAGAGAGTCCACGTGAGGGGGCCAGAGGGCAAAGTGTCCAGGCAGCCATTCATTCAGTAAGCGATTCTGAGACCCTGGACATGGGGAATACAGACAGGAACAACATTTTATTTGTATCCATTCATTTAATCTTCCATAGTTCACACATATAAGTCAGGTGCTTTTATTAACTTCATTTTCCAAATGAGGAAACAGGCACAGAGGTGTTGAGTGATCTGCTTAAGGTCACACAGCGAGTAAGTGGGGAAGGAGGACAGGACCTGGTCCCAGCTGTGTCTTGCCTGGGGAACATTCACAAGCTAGTGGGGAAGGTAAGAGGAGTGTGCCCGTCACCATGCTGTAGGAGCCCAGGTGAGCACTGAGGCGCCTGGAAACCCAGGGAGGAGCCTGACCGGGCAGCCTCCCAGGAGGTGGGGGCAGGAAGGCTCCATGTGCTGAGGCCAGAGGGTGCCCCCACTCCCCGGAGCCCCACTCACCCTGCACCCGTGTCCTGCAGCTGTTGTATGCCAGCCTTCGTGGGGCCCTGGGCACACGGCAAGAGTGGGCGTGGCCCCTATTCTCTGGGGTCTTCCAGGATGAGGAGTGGCAGGGCCAGCCCAGCTGCCAAGGACCTGATGCCAAGGCCTCAAAGAGCGCTGGGCACCGAGTCCTCCATTCCACCGAGGGCTGCCTTGTCCTGGGTGAGGTGGGCTGGCAGCCAGGCACCCCTTCTGTTGGGAACATGAGTGCTTTAGTGGTGGAGCCTGGCACTGCGGATACCCGGCGGCCACGTCTGCAGCAGCCCAGGCTGCTTCCCTCCCGCTCCCTCCACTGCCACCACTCGCTACTGTCCGTGACCTTGTCTGAGGGAAGCAGCCTTGCGGTTGGAGGCGTCGTTTCACGGAAGCACTAGGAATCCTTCTTAAGTACCTGTGTGATGTCCATACTTGGAGCCCCTCATTATCCTCTGCACACTTCCGGGCCTCCAGCTTGAAGAGAAAGGCCAGGAAGAAGAGTCCACGATGGGGAAGAAGTGAATCCCCATCTTTACTAAAATACAAAAAATTAGCCAGGTGCGGTGGTGCGCGCCTGTTGTCCCAGCTACTCGGGAGGCTGACGCAGGGGAATCGCCTGAACCTGGGAGGTGGCGATTACAGTGAGCCGGGACCTCGCCACTGCACTCAGCCTGGTGACACGTTCTGTCTCCAAAAAAAATTAAGGTTACAAATTTCCCTCTTAGAACAACTTTTGTTGCATTCTACAAGTTTTGGTACGTAGCCTTTCCCCTGACCATGTAATTCAAGAAATTAGGAAACATGTTTCCCCTTGAGCCACGGTGCGCTTTGTTTTCTGGAAGAGAGAAACAGTGGGAAAGTGAAGCTTCTGGTGTGGGTGACACATAGGTCCTGTCGGCTGTTCGGAGGCCTCAGAGAAGGCGTTTTTTGTTTTGTTTGCTTTGGTTTTTAGTGTGGATTAATGCAATGTTGAGAGAAGCAGCAAATCGCAGAGTTACGATTTCAGTCATTTAGGTACATTTTAGAAACACGAAATAATTCTCTGTTTTCTTTATGGACGCATAAGCAGCAAAAGTAAAAGCAGTGAAACACGGATGGCTGGGTGCCAACTCCATGGTAATTGTTGTCTGGGGCGAGGGAGGGAGGACGGCACCCTCAGGGGCGCAGTGAGCAGGCCGGTTGTAGCCATGTTTTATTTCTTATAATAAAAAGCTCTCTCCTCTGAGAGGCTGGAGACAAAAAGAAAAGATAAAATACAAAAAAAAAAAAAAAAAAATCTCAAGCGACCATAAGTACGCAGGTGTGTGCTGTGCCCGTGTTGCACTGCCTATCTGGGGCAGTTTTCAGCCCCGCTCGCTGCTTGTGGGAGTTCAGTGAAGGAAAATAGAGGAGAATTACCAAGGCTGATGGCAGCTCCCAGAAGCAGGCACTGTGGTGTCCTGAGGCTGCAGAGAGGCCATTACCCAGCTTTTAGGCAGCCAGATTAAAACGAGCTTTCGGAAGGCAGTGTGTCACTGTTTCTGAGAGCTTTTCTATTTGGCTTAGAAATTCCACTTTGAGGAATTAAGGGAAGAAAAAGAATTTGGACAAAAGCACGAGAAAAGATACTTAGCAGAATCAGTATTCTGATATTTACTGAAATATTTTTTTTTATCAGAATCAGTATTCTGATATTTACTGAAATATTTTTAATCGGTATTCTGATATTTACTGAAATATTTTTAATCAGTATTCTGATATTTACTGAAATATTTATCAGAATCAATATTGTGATATTCACTGAAATATTTTTATCAGAATTTGGGAAAAAATAGAATGCAATTAATTATATATTTAGATGCTAGAAAATTTTATATCATTTTAATAAAAATGCTGATGGACAAATTTAATCACACTGAAAAACACTTATGGTTACCTATTAAGTGAAAAAAGGAAAACAGAATTATGCATACTATAGGATACATGTGTGAAAAAAATATGAACAAAAATCATCCTGAAGAAATTGACCAAAATGTTATCAAGGAGCGTCCAGCTGTTCATAGTTACTGCCTTGGTCAGGAGCAGTGGCTCACGCCTGTAATTCAGCACGTTGGGAGGCTGAGGCAGGTGGATCACCCGAGGTCAGGAGTTCAAGGCTATCCAGCCTGATTAACATGGTGAAACCCCATCTCTACTAAAAATACAAAAATGATCCGGGCATGGGGGCGCATGCCTGTAGTCCCAGCTACTCAGGAGGCTGAGGCCGGAGAATCGCTTGAACCCGGGAGGCAGAAGTTGCAGTGAGCTGAGATGGTGCTACTGCACTCCAGCTTGGGCAACAGAGCGAAACTCTGTCTTAAAAAAAAATAGTTACTGCCTTATGTTTCCCAAGGTGTCATAGTTTAGACCGAATTTAAGAAAGCAGGTGCCTTGGAGTGGCCTGGTTAATGTGACAGCAAGAGGTGCCTTGTTTGCACCCGGGTGAGACCCAAGCGCTTTGCACCCCGTGATCTCGTTTAAGCCCCACAGCATTCCTGCAGGCAAGCCCTGCTCCTGTCCCCATGTACAGATGAGGAAACGGAGTTCAGTGACGCCCACACGGTCACACACCTGGTAAGTGGCAGAGTGGAGGTCCAAATCCCCAGTAGGAGTGGGAGCTTCGAGGAAACCTGCCTCTGGCTCAGAGCCCAGCTCCTCCTAGACTGACCAGGGCTGGCCACCGCCTGCCTCTGCTCCCTGCTGGTGGCTGGGTCTGCCTGGCACAGCTTTCTCCACCTCCCCAGCGCCCACTGTGTCCTGACAGCCTCTCGCCTGTGCGTTCCCAGCCCTCCTGCTCCTGTCCTTGCTGCTCTCGGACCACTGGCCTCCCTGGGAGACCTGCTGTCTTCCCTGCCTGTCCCACCTGGCTCCCCTCAGCCCCAGCATAGTCCCCGGTCCCACAGGGAAGGTTTAGGCCTTCCCGGCCTCCCATCATCCCCCATGACCTTGGCAGCTGCCTGAGAAGGCATCTGTTCATTCCCTGTGATTCCCCAGCATGGAGACCTAGGATGGGGCCAGCCCTGCACTCCCCAAGAGCAGGGACGTGCCTCGTTGCACTTTGAAGAGGGGTCATCACTCCAAGTTTACAGATGAGAAATCTGAGGCCCAGCCATGCCCATGCAGACATGCTAGGGTCTCTCAAGTCTCCAGCCTGATGTCACTCCCCTCCTGCCCCTGGGCAGCTGAGCGCCTCCCCCAGGAAGTCCAGGGGCTGCCTTTGTCTCTGACACTGTGATGCAGTGTGTGCCTCATGCGTGTCTGTGTCCTGGCACCCATGCCTGAGCCTGGCACTGACTGGGGGCCCAGCATGAGGGAGAATGATGGATGAGGGTAACACCCCTGAGATCTATTCCCTGCAAGGATGTCCTTCCAGGCTCCTGCAGCCCTGGGCCCCCTGCTAACAGACACTGAAGGCTGGCGGCAGGAACGTGAGCCCAGGCACCAGCATATCCATGTGGAGGGAATCCTGGAGAAGCAGGGTCAGATTCAGCACTTGGAAACACAGGGCTCCAAGTTCAACCTGAATTTCAGATGTGCAATGAACAGTTTTTCAGTGTCAGCATGTCCCATGTGACATCTGGGATATACTTATACTGAAACATTATTTGTTGCTTATCTGAAAGTCAAGTTTAGCTGGGCATCCTGATTGTATCTGACAACCCTGTGCTGGACTGACCTCCAGTGCCCTCCCCCCCTTGCCTCTCTCCCCAGTCCTTTTTCACCTCCCTCGGGGAGCAGGAGGGACTCCCAGATAGTGAGCCTAGAGGGGAGGATGGCATGCTCAGCCCCTTCCCTGCTTTCCTTGTGAAAGGCAGTCTGCAGGGTTGGAACCAAGTGCCTGACCATCTGGGTCCGAATCCTGGCTGTGACCTTGAGCAATGTTGGAAACAGATGCTCAGTGCCACAAAGAAAAATCAGCACTGAGACAAAGGATCTCTCAGCAAGGCAATTTTTACTTTCTGCAGAAAGGGTGCTCCCCTTAGCCATCTTGCCATGACAGTACAACAAGCAAAGGGAAAGCAGACATATTTATCCCTTACGCATTTGGGGTCATCCTTACTGCTGTGTCTGATCTCTGTTGGTTGGAGCCAGACCTCACAGTCTAAAATTGAACCCTAGTGGCTAATAACTTACAACTTTCTTGAATAGGTAAAGGCAATGGAGAACACAAGGAAAAGAGGAAGTCCAAATTAGGAAGGGACAGGAAGTTGCATGTGAAAGGACTTAGAAAAGTAATAACATAAATATCTTGGTTAAAATACAAGGACATAGAATATGCTATGTGCCTGTGAGCATGTTTAACAGCCACACAGGATAGGGCTTAACAAAGAGTTATCAGCAAAAAGCAAGAAGGCTTTGAAGAAAGTTGTTTAAAACAAACTATTATTTCTAAGTCTTATGATTTACTCTTTAACAAGAAAGGAAACTTTGAAGAGGAACTTTTCTATTTCCCACAGGCAACTTACCTGACTTCCCTCGTTGGTTGACTTATCTATGAAATGGGCATTGCACTGCTGAGAGGGTTCCATGAATTATTACTTACAGGACTTAGAACTGTGCCTGGCACAGAGTAGGTATCTGTTATTAAGGGACTCCAGGATCTGCCTGGAGGGAGAGAGAGAGTGCGCTTTGGACTGCCCTCAGTTGCTGGGGTGAGTGGGGGAGGCCCGTGGGTGTCCAGCCCTGCTGTGACTCAGTGAATGAGTTTGATTCTGGGGTGCAGCACCAGGAGCGCCGTCTTTCATCCTGGCCTAATTGTAACAAAGCCAGGAGAGTGTGAACCTGCATCGGGCTCTCGGCTGGACAGGAAGTGTGGGCAGGGAGGAGAGGGGCTGTTTATCCTCCAGCACATCACCTCACTGTGGGCTTCAGAGGGTGGGACTGTGTCCTTTGCCACCATGTCCCCCACCGGCCAGGGCACCGAAGGGCCCCTAAGAACAAATATGCACCAACAAGGGCCCTCAATGGTTAATGGAATGTGTCAGCTTGGCGGGGCCACGATGCCCAGACGTTTGGTCAAACACCTGTCTGAATATTGCTATGGAGGTAATTTTTAAAGATGAGAGTAACATTGAAATCCCTGCACTTTGAGCAATCCACTGATAGCTGTGAGAGAAAGACCCTGACCACCTCAGGGAGGAGGAAATTCTGTCCGCAGGCGGCCTCAGAACTCGAGCTGTGACATCTGCTCCACCAGCTCTTCTCTGGGTCCTCAGCCTGCCCTGTGGATTTTGGACTGGCCAGGCGCTGCAATCAGGTGAGCCATTGCTTAAAAATAACCAGCCCCCCTCAATTCCCGTTCTGGTTCTCTTCTGTTCCTCTGGAGAGCCCTGACTATGACAGGGACATTTGAGGGCCAGGTCACAGGACCATCTGCCCCTCTGTCCAGCAGACTGAGGACCTGGCTTCCCACGCGTGGGCAGGCCCTGTGCTAATTGCCATCCGGAACCTGGGGCTGCCTGTCTCTGCTTCTCATGGGGCGTTTCTCTGCTACCTGGCAGGCAATCCCATGTCGACAAAAAGTCATTTCTTACACATTGCTTGTTCATTTGTCAGCTTTTCTCCCGGTTTCACCCTGTGGATCAGCCCTGCAGTGGCATTCTTCGGAGCCAGTGTTCCTCCCCTCCACGCACCTCCCTTCTGACACAGTTCCCCGCTTCCCCCCCGGCTATCCAGATTTGGCTTCTCAAATCTCCCCTCAACAATCACACCCCCGGCTATTCACCATGTTTGTCTCTCGGAGCCATCGTTCTAAGCCTCTCCTGTGGGTAACAATGCTTATCCCCCTTTCCTACCCCAAATGGAGATTGATTATCTTCACTTATGCACAGAGATGAGGACTGTCATGCTGTGAGTTCAGACTGCAAGAGGGTTTGGAAGCTCAGTGGGTGCAGGGATCTGCCTCCCGACACCACGTCTCCTTGGTGCTTAGTGGCCTTGGGCACTGGCAGCCTGAGTGCTCTGTGGGGTGAAGGCTGTGGCTCCAGATGGCCGTGGATGGTGAAAGATGGCATGGACACTTCCATTCGCCCTTGGCCTCACCCCGCCTGCTGTAACAGGTGCCGGTTCCTGCTGTTTCTTCCTCCTAAAGAGCTCTCACCTCTGTGGCATCCTCCCTTGTCCCTTCCCAGGCCTGGGCCCCCCACCCCATACCTGGCTCCCCCACCCCATACCTGGGTCTCCAGAGCCGCCTCCTCCCTCGCTGGCCTCTGTGTGCCCTCCACACTTTAGTGAGACTGAGTCCGTCATGGGCAAGCCTGACCCTGCAGCTCTGTAGGACCAGAGGGCCCAGGTCCAGAGGCTGGCTCTGCAGGACTGTCTTGGCCACGCTCCCCAGGCACCCAGCTCCAGCCCATAGGCTCCTGGGATCTGGGTGTGTTGTTCCCCTCTCTCTTGCCTCTGGGCCTGAGCACAGGACACTGCGTTTCCTGGTTCAGGTTTCAGTTTATGGCAAAACCGCAGCAATAGTGACAGTGGTTGCCAGTGCTCATGGCTCTCTCCCACTGGGCTGGGGGCTCCTGCCATTCATTATCTCACTTTTCCCACAACCTGGGACTATGAGATTGCTGTGACTTGGGGCCCCATTTCACAGGTGGGAAAACTGAGGCTCAGAAGGTTTAAGGGAATGGCCTCGGGCTCATAGCTAGCCCAAGGTGGAGCTGAGACTTGAAACCGGGCCTGTCTGAAGCAGTTGTCTGCCTGTTGAATGGGCCACACTCCTGGTCGGTGCCCCGCCGGGGCTTCCCCTGTCATCCTTGTGTCACGAGTCAGTTCGATTCTCTACCCCTGCACTCAGCTGCAGAGCCCGGTGCGCCGCTGCCCAGGAGATATTCGTTTGAAGCAGGGGAGAGGATGGTGTGGGGTGGGGAATAGCTGCCGCTGGCATTGCCAAGGGGGTCACAAGTGAGTGCCCGGCCCGTGGGAATGTGAGGAACACAAGGATGTGCTGTGTAACAACTAACCTGAGATCTCAGGGCCCGGCACCGGGGAGCCTGGCATGGGAGCTTCTGGCACTGGCCCTCCTGGCAACCCTCTCCACGCAGTGACCCTGGGCTGGGGCACCCTCCCTCACCCCTTCCACAGGGAGTGGAGGTGGACTGGGAGCAGATGTGACCCCTGGGATGCTCTGGCTGGGTCTGAGAGTGGAGACCTCACGGCTCCCCACACTGTGGGGGGCAGACCCAGGCCCACGGCCCTACCCGGCCACAAGGAGGGCTGGGAGGTGCTGCTCGTTTCAGCCTGGAAACGGGATGGGAGAAGGAACCAACAGACCTGGACGGACTCTGTCACCGGGTGAAAGTTCTGAGCCTCACAGCTTCTGTCAAAGGAGGCCCAGTTCTGTCCCCAGAAATACGTGGGGGGTTCTCACTCTGCTGAGTGAACGGAGATATCAGTGCTGTGGGCTGACTTGTGTCCCTTGCAAATTCTGGTACTGAAGCCCTAACCCCCAGGATGTCAGAATGAGGCTGTATTTGTACGCAGGGCCTGTAAAGAGGTCATTAGATCTAGGCGGGGCACGGTGGCTCACACCTGTATCTCAGCACTTTGGGAGGCTGAGGTGGGTAGATCACTTGAGGTTAGGAGTTCCAGACCAGCCTGGGCAACATGGTGAAACCCTGTCTCTACTAAAAATACAAAAATTGGCCAGGTGTGGTGGTGGGCGCCTGTAGTCCCAGCTACAGGAGGCTGCAGTCAAGAGAATCGCTTGAACCCAGGAGGTGGTAGGTGCAGTGAGCGAAGATGACGCCACTGTGTTCCAGCCTGGGCAACAGAGTGAGACTCTGTCTCAAAGAAAATAAAAAATAAAAAAATAAAGAGGTCATTAAGGTAAAATGAGGTCTTTAGGGTGGACTCTGATCCCATAGGACTGGCATCCTTATAGAAAGAGATTTGGACACACAGCTGGCCACGATTCCTGACTTGGCGTGGGAGGTGGCTTTTCTGCGTGGGGAGAGGCCTCACAGAAACACATCTAACATCTGTGGGGGAGGTCCTGGTTGGCATCGGGGGCACTTGGTGTGTGTGTCCAGGGCCCTCAAGCCTCCTTCCCCCCACCCCGCTGCTGTTTCACATCAGCCTGGCGCTCTGCACTCACTGGGGACCCCGGCTGCGAGTGTAAACCAGTCAGTTGCTGTCTCGCTGGGGGAGGCCAGCACATGTTGGGGGCATGAGAGCAAACACCTCCCGGCCATGCTGCCTGCTCTGATCTGCTTGGGGTTTCCAGCTGAGCCGAAGTAAGTGTGAGAATTTAGCTTCATCACAGAGGCCCGGGGTGCCCTGGGCAGGTGCCCAGCCAGGTTAGGCCTGGATTCTCACTGGGTGAACCTCAGGGAAAGAGAGGCTGTGGGTGGGAAGAGCCTGTGTTTGGCAGGGACTCTGCCCTTGAGCAAATGAAGACAGAAGATGAACCCCAGGAAGCCTTGGGATTAGCTAAGCATACGGAGGACAGCGGGGACTCGGGAGCAGACCCATGGAGAGGAGAGGAAAGAGGGCACCACGCCGGCGGAACCCGGAAGCTTCTGCCATTTTTCCTGCTGATGAGAAAGGCCCTGGTGAACATTTGCTTTTGCCAAATAACCATGTGTCCAGAAGCAGTGTCATGCTCTTCTGCACGGCTAAAGGACAGTGGGAAAACTGGGGTCGCCAAGATTGACATCTTGGCAGGAGACCTGGGGAATCGCCCCGCATGTGGACCTATGACTATGGAGGTGTTTCCGCAGCTGCGAGGAGAGGCTGCTTGGACCCTGGCAGGGCAAGGCCAACGCACCACAGGGCAGCCCCTCCAGAAACAACGGCTGGCTGGACTCGTTCTCGGCCTGGGCCACGGGATTCCGAGGGCCTCTCTCCAAGGTGGCTTCAGCAGGGCTATGACGAAGGAGGTGACGTTCATCGGAGGCGGATGTGCAGGTCCCTTGGCTTCTGCGCCCTGGGCCGTGGCTGTGTCCTTAGCGACGGTTCCACCGGGTGGGCATCTGCCATCCACACTCCTGTGGAGCACCTCGGGGAAGACAAGGTGGCTGCCGAACAACGCTGGGTTTCTGCTGGGACGGGGGACCCAGGGCAGGGGAGGCCGTCAGCCGTCAGCCTTGCTCCCCTGGCCCCATGGTCGCCTGGGCCCCAGAGGAAAGCAGATGGCTTACAAGGGGGTGCTTCTGTCCCCTAAGGTGGGAGAACCAAGTCACCAGAAAGTTCTCACAGTTCTGGAGGCCAGGAGTCCAAAGCCCAGGTGTTAGCAGGGTGGCCCCCTGGGCTCGAGGAAGGGTCTGATTCCTGACTCCTGCTGGCCTTCTGGTGGCTGTGGCCGTCCCCCACGCTCCTTGGCTTGCGGCTGCTGCACTCCAGCCTCTGTCTCCATCTTCACGGGGACTCCCGCTGTGTCCCCGTGTCTGCCCCACCCCTTTCTGCAAAGAGCACTAGTCACTGGATTTACAGCCCACCTAAGCTAGGATGTCATCCAGAGATCCCGAATTATATCTGCAAAGACCTATTTCCAGATAAGGTCACCATCACAGGTCCTGGGGACCCCCTCCAGTGGGGCTCAACTGAAAAGGGCCTAAGGAAAGTGCTGTTTATAGAAGTGTGGCGAGGCTGAGAGGCCCCACCAGGCTGGGGAGGCACCAGCCTGAGGAAGCCGAGGATGGGAGGCTGTGACCCAGGCAGTGAGGCTGTGGGCAGAAGAGGAGCACGGTGGCTGCAGATCCCAGCGCCAGGGCCAGAGGTGGGGACAGTGGGGTGGAGCAAATTCTCCACCTCCTTCCTCCTCCAGTCTCCCAGTTGCTAAGCCCACCTGGAAGCCAAAGGGCAGGGGAGGTGGCAGTGAGGTCCTTGAAGGTCAGAAAGATGGGATATCCACGGGGCAAACAGGGACTCACCAGCAGAGGCCCCGAGAGAAGGGGGAGAAGTGGTCGTGGCAGTCAGGCAACTCCCTCCCTTCCTCCCATAACCGCATCTGAACTAGCTAGGTGATGGGATGATGTGTGCAGCAAGCCACCATGGCGCACGTTCAGCTATGTAACAAACCTGCATATCTGCACGTGACCTTGAACTTAAGGTAAAAGCTGAAGAATAAAAAAAGAGATGAGTCGACACCATTGCAAACCTCAGTGGCCCCCAGACCTGTGCGTGCAACTGACAAGTAACTTGCTGTTGACGAGACCGGTGACTAACAGGCAGAGGGATGGTCTGGTGGTGACAGGCTCCCACCTCCATCCCCATGAGGTCTCAGCTCAGTTCTGAAGGGTGACAAGAAGCCACCTGGAGGGAAGGGGCAGCAGTGAGGGCTGAGGCATGTTCTTCGCCCGGAGGGGAAACTTGAGGGCAAAGATCACAGCAGGAGACCAAGGAGCTGGTGGTCTCAGCTCAGCAGGCAACCCGGAGCCCTGGGCTGTGAGCATTTGCAGTTCTCATGGAGCCTTCACTACTCTCTCAGAGGCTGTGGCCTGGGGCAGGTGATGAAACCACAGGTCTCAAGGGGCAGGTGGAGGGGTGAGCTGGGGAGGTGGCCTGGAGAGGGGATGACTGTTAGAATAAGATTCTGGAGGGAAAGTTGAAAATTATCTTGTCCAGCTTCTCGAAGTGTGATCTGCCAGCCAGCTCGAGACCTAGGGCCCCGCTCAAACCTCCAGGACTGGAAACCGACCTTCCAGCTCCCAGCCCTCATCCTTTCCCAATATGCGAACAGAACTGAGGGTCATGAAGGGTTTTACCCTGTTGCATCTGATAAGGAATTGAAATATGGCTTTAGACTAACTCTGCCCCAACAGATGTAAACCATATGGAAGGGTCTTTTATTTGTTTATTTTTGAGATGAAGTCTCGCTCTGTTGCCAGGCTGCAGTGCAGTGGCGCGATCTCGGTTCACTGCAACCTCCGCCTCTCGGGTTCAAGCCATTCTCCTGCCTCAGCCTCCTGAGTAGCTGGGACTACAAGTGCACGCCACCATGCCCAGCTAATGTTGGTATTTTTTAGTAGAGACGGGGTTTTACCATGTTGGCCAGGCTGGTCTCTATCTCTTGACTTCTTGATGGGAGGATCTTTTCTACCCAGATTTCATGAAAAAATTGCAGAAATGGTGTGTGTCTTTCGTAAAGAATCTAAATGTTAGATGGGTATAAAAAGAAAACCCCTGGCTGCGTAATCCACCTTGGCAGTAACCACTCTTGACAGTTTGGTGGGGTCTTTGAGATTTGCCATGAATGCATACAGGTATTAAATCATAATTCTATGTTCCAGAGACAGGAGGGTGTGGGGCTTGTGGTTTGGCACCTGGCTCCCCCTGTCACCCTGTCAATGGCTTTACCAGTGTAAGTTTGCATGACGCTGCCTCATTCTTTAGTGGCTGTGGGGTCTGCCTCCATCGGATCGACCCTCCATCTATTTCACGAGACTGATGCGAAGAGACACTTGTGTTTTCCAGTTTCCTGGCTGGCGCAAACGTTGCCGCGTGGCCAACTTGGGGACATCATGCTTGTGCCTGCCTGCTAGTCTTCCACCAAGTATTTTTCCAGATGCAGAATTGCTGGGTCAACAAACTCACATATTTAAAGCTTCCATAGGGATTGTCACACGGACCCCAAAAGGCCGTTCCAATTAGAGTCCCATTGCACGAGGCATGACAGCCCCCATTTTCCCACACTTTTTTGGTGCTGAATGCAGGTACCTTTTCAATTCCCAGTTTCTGAAAATGGAAGCACTTGCTCTTTTTGTACCTCAGTCTCGCCATCGTGGCCCGGGGGCTGCTTCTGCCCTGCGGTCTCCCTCTCATCTCACCCCCTCGATTCCTCTATTTTGTCCGAAGGGCCAACTACAGAGTCTGGCGCCCACCTGGGTTCATGGCACGCCCTTCCCACGGGCCCTTTGCTCATCACATCTACCTGTGTGTTCACCTTTATCTTACCCCTGTCTCCATTCACTTTTCCTCAGGTTGTTTAATACGCATTTTTGCTTATGTACAGTCTGCGTGTGTATAAATCTATATGCATATATTTTGGGGACAGAGTCTTGTTCTGTCACCCAGGCTGGAGTGCAGTGGTGCAATCTCAGTTCACTGTATCCTCCACCTCCTGGACTCAAGTGATCCTTCTGCCTCAGCCTCCCAAAGTGCTGGAATTACAGGCATGAGCCACTGCGCCTGGTTGTAAAGTGTATTTCGATCTCTAATAATATGTACACATTTGAGTGAACTTTTAATTGAAGAATAACGTACATATAGAAAATGCATATAGAAAAGTGCACAGGTCATGTGTTTAGCTGGAAGGATTTTCACGAAATGTACTAGCCTGTGTCATCAGAACCCAGTTGGAGAAACAGAACTTCACGAGTATCTGCAAAGACCCCCTTGCTCCTCCTTCCCCGAACTATTTTGTTCTACAGAGGATGGGTACTGGTTGTTTCTGGTTTGAGGCTATCAGGCATGGTGCTGCTATACCTGATACGTATATGTGGCTTTTGGTGAACACACACACAGGCATGTAAGTTACATCCACATCAATGGCATTGCACTGTACAGCTCCCACAGTTACCTGCTTTCACTGAGTTTGGGTTTGAAAGTTTCATCTCTATTACTTCAGGAACATCTCTCCTGCCTCCGGAGACTGCAGGGTACCCTGTGGTCTAAACCACTTTGTGCCCCAGGAAAGGATCCCAGGTCATCTCCAACTCTTGCCACCCTGAATAACACTGCAGAGAGCAGGCTTGCAGGGTCCTCACCCGGTCCTCTCCCGGTCCTCTCCCAGTCCAGCGTGTGGTTTTATCTGGTGCATGCGACCATGGCTGAGCAGGTCTCAGAGGACTGACTTGGCTACTTAACTCCGCTTCTGGTGGCTTCAGCAGCCAGCAGCCTTCTCTGTGTCCCTACAATGGGGGATGATGGTTGGGGTCCACCCACACCATAGGTGCTGGCTGGAGCTTCTCCTGTTAAGAGGAAGTCGAAGCCACATACTAGAAGGAGGTGTGGACAGTGAGGCCGGAGGTACTAGAGGGAGGTGTGGACGGCGAGGCTGGCGGTAAGGCACTCCTTACACAGCAGCAGTGCTGACCCATCCTGCGTGCTTACCTCATGCCCAGATCCGTTCACACTCACCTGACACCGTATCCAGCTCTGTTTGGTATCTAGTTTGGCCTTCATGATCCGTTCACACTCACCTACACTGTACCCAGCTCTATTTGGTATCTAGCTTGGCCTTCATGCTTATATTAGCAGGGGTCACAGCAGGACTTTGCTGCGTCAATGATGGTGAGTCTTCTGTGCCCCTGTCCCCAGCATGGAAGGTGGCTGGGCTTGAGCCACCTCTCAGGTTCCCTTTCCAAGGCAGTTGGACAGCAGGCAAGTACCCCACCAGCCGCAACCCTGGGGGCTGGGGGAGGGACTGACCCCTGTGTAAAATGGCACTCAGGCCCCAGAGAGCCAGCAACAGCAGCAGAGACTAGAAGGACAGGAACCCCAGCTGAGGCCCTTGCGGGTCTGAGGTCGCTAAGAGGCTCAGGAATGAGCAGAGCACAGAGCAGAGGGCGCGTGAAGTCGGAGTGAGCGGGCAGAGCGCAGGGCCTCTGAGGGGTGCGCCCTGGCCTCCCCGAGCTGGAGCTCCCCTGGAGGCTGCCTGCTCCTTGCTGTGTCTGCGACGCTGCCCCAGGGGAGGGGCGGTTACCTGCAAGTTGGCTGACTCTTGGCTCCACGTTTCTTGAGACCAAAGGTCCAGGGCTTGGTGTGGTGGGTGGGCTTTGGGTTTGTTCTCCTTTCTGCTCTACCTGGTCCAGTGATGCAGGAAGCTGAGCCTAGCGTGCAGAAGGAAACTGTTCCGGGGTGGGCTGCCACGGTCTAGGCTGGGTGTGGCTCTTAATCCCCCATTCCTCTCGACCCCAGTGTCGCCCGTCTTCAAGCTGACATTTTGTTCCCATCCACTAGCTCCTTCATTCTGTGTCTCAGTTGGGTCAGAATCAGGGCAGGAAAATGGGGGCTGCTCATTGGATCCCTTCCAACACCCAGCCGCTCCCAGAGCTGACTCTTGAGTCTTGACTTGATCCCGGGGGTCAGGGAAAGGGGTCAGACACCCGCCTTGTATTTTTATTTTGAAACATTGAAAACCTAGAGAAAGCTTGAAAACACAGAATCATGTCAATCTGTACGACTTTCCCTCAGTCTAGCAACTTAATCATTGAACCATGGTTGTTCCTGCGCTCTCTAGTACATACGTACATACATAGAAGAAAATGTAGAACGTAGACACACGTATACATAGGATGTATGTGCGATGTGTGTGTATATATTCTATATTCTATGTTCCATGGGCATATGCATACAGAATAGTATACATGTGTATATCTATAATACACCCATGCACACGTGCACACACCTGCACACACACACATACTTTTTGGTTTGCTGAACCGTTTGAAGGTAAATTGCAGACATCATGATATTTAATCCCCAAATGGTGCAGCCTGCATCTCAGGAACAAGAATGTTCTCCTACATAGTCAGCATTCTCCAGAGAAACACAACCAATAGAATGTGTATATACGTAAAACAGATGTATTCTAAGGCATCGGCTCACACGAGTATGGAGCCTGCAAGTCTGAAATCTGCAGTGCGGGCCACAGGCGGAGACCCAGGAGCGCTGATGGTGTGGGTGAGGTCTGAGGGCGTTTCTGGGAGGATTCCCTCTTGCTCAGGGAGCCGTCCTTGTTTTGTGTGAGCCAAATTTTCTGAAGACTCATGGGAAGAACAATTCTTCCTCTAAGGTGGGCTGAACTGGCCTTGTTTCTGGGTTCCGGGACTGCTGACTGGCTTGGGCTGGGGAAAGCATTTGCAGGGACAGAGCTGCCAGGGAAGGGGCAGGCTGTGACTTGAGGAGCCGGAGCTCTGCGGCGCACGTGTGTGTGGTCCCGCTCAGTTTCTGCCAGGTCCGAGTTCTTAGGCACGGCGTCATGCAGGTGAGGCTGGAGGGTCAGAAACTCTCCAGACCGCTGCTCCGCTGCTCGCTGGCTGTGCCGCCCTGGCAGCCTACCCAAGCTGGGAAAGGGCCTGCCTGGAATCTGTCACATTTTTTTGTGATTAATAAATAATGGCTCTAAGTAGTAACAAATGGGGTAATGATTATGAGCCCTAAAGTGGCCGCATGATGAACAGTTGCTGATTTTTAAATTAAAGTCACGGGGAATAAGAGGAGTCGGCTGTCAATGCCGGCACATAGAAAACCTAACGGTTCGTTCTCGGGCGCTCTCGCTGGGGACCCGACTCTCTCCTGCTGCCATTTCAGCATCAGAGAGTAAGACGCACTTCTGTTTCCTGTTCGAGTGGGACCGACCCTCCCTCCAAGGACAGCTAGAAAATCCAACAGTGATAACAGCGGGAACGTCTGCGTGGAGGTGTTGGCGAAGTAACCAGATAGTGAGGAGAGGGTGGGGCGGGATCCAGGGAGGAGAGAGGCCCGGGGGTCAGTGCAGCATTGGGGTCCTCTGATTCTACATTCTAGAGCATGCTTTCTGAGACATGGGTATGGGGCTTTGACACCATCGTATGGCTAAGGGAGGGGAGTCCGGGGCTGTGGTAGGCCAGACCCTAAAGATATCAGGTCCTGGGCTTTAGAAACTGTGACTGTTACCTCGCAAGGCAGAAGGGACTTTGCAGCCGTGTTAAAGGGTCTTTGAGATGGGAACAGCATCTCGGATCAGCTGTGTGAGCTCTGTATGTGGTGCCAGGCCTCCTTGCAAGAGGCGGGAGAGGAAGATCTACCCTTGAGGGGAAGCCACGTAACCACCACGGTGGGCTTTGAACGTGGCGGGAAGGCCACGAGCCAAGGAATGTGGCTGTCTCTGGAAGCTGGGAAAGGCGAGGAGACGGATTCTCCCTGGAGCCTCCAGAGGAAATTCAGCCTTGCCGACACCTCGGTTTTGGCCCAGCGAAAGGGATGTTGAATTTCTAGCTTCCAGAACTAGAGGAAAATGAATGTGTGTTGCTTTAAGCTACCAAGTTTGCAGTAGTTTGTTACAGCAGCCACGGGAAACATGTGACCTTATCTGGAGACACAGTCTTTACAGGTGGTCAAGCGACAGAGAGGTCATTAGGGCGGGCTCAATCCGGTATGCCTGGCATCCTTATAAAAGGACAGACTTTGCACACAGAGACACACCCGGAGGATGCCATGTGCAGGTGAAGGCAGAGGTGGGGTGAGGCTGCACAAGCCAAGGAGCTCCAAGGACGGCCACCAAAGCACCTGAAGCCAGGGGCGGAGCCTGGACAGGGCCCCCTCGCAGACACAGACACAACCAACCCCGCCCACACCTGGATCTCAGACTTCGGCCTCCAGAGCTGTCAGAGAATACATTTCTTTTTTCTTTTTTTTTTTTTTGAGACGGAGTCTTGCTCTGTTGCCCAGGCTGGAGTGCAGTGCGAAATCTCGGCTCACTGCAACCTCCGCCTCCTGGGTTCAAGTGATTCTTCCGCCTCAGCCTCCCGAGCAGCTGGGACCATAGGCACGCGCCATCACGCCCGGCTAATTTTTGTATTTTTAGTAGAGACAGGGTTTCACCGTGTTGGCCGGGATGGTCTCGATCTCTTGACCTTGTGATCTGCCCGCCCTGGCCTCCCAAAGTGCTGGGATTACAGGTGTGAGCCACCGTGCCCGGCCCCAGAGAATACATTATGCTAAAGCCACCAAGGTTGTGGGACTTTGTTAGAGTGTCCTCAGGATAGATAAAAAGCCTTGTAGTCAAGTCTCGGGCCAGGTACTTTGATTTAAATCAGGGTGGACAACAGAGCCCAGGCCCCAAACCCCAATTCCCCAGGTCATTCTCTCCACCACCTCTTTTGGTCTGCGAAGCTCTGTAAAGAACCTTTGCTCCCCAGGGAAGGACCACAATGAATGTAGAAGGAAGCCCTCACTGGTGAGTCCTGGTTCAGGCTTGCCCCATGTCCTGGAGTTCTGATCTGGGGAATTTGAGGCTGCTGCCTCAGCAGCCCCTAGTGACACAAGAAGTGGCACAGACTGTGTCTTGCATGGCATTAAGCAAAGTTTTTTTTTTGAGATAGAGTCTCGCTCTGCCGCCTAAGCTGGAGTGCAGTGGCACGATCTCGGCTCACTGCAACCTCTGCCTCCCAGGTTCAAGCGATTCTCCTCCCTCAGTCTCCTGAGTACGTGGGACTAATGGCACGTGCCACAATGTCTGGCTAATTTTTTGTATTTTTAGTAGAGACTGGGTTTCACCATGTTAGCCAGGCTGGTGTTGAACTCCTGACCTTGTGATCCACTCGCCTTGGCTTCCCAAAGTGCTGGGATTACAGGCATGAGCCACTGTGCCCGGCCAAGCAAAATCTTAATAAGGACCTTTTATGGAGCAGCGGGAATGAGGCCTGCCAGGTCTGGCTGGGAGTCCATCAGGCCATCAGGCCCTCAACATGGGCTGTGGTGGCGGCTGACACCTCATGTTGTCGTGCATAGCCATCTATTACCATGTAGGGTGTGGGCCTTGCTGGCTCAGTCCAGATATTTCCTGAGCTCCTCGGCTGGGGCAGCAGGATGGTTGGTGACCAGGCCTGGCCTTAGGTCCTGAAGGGAGAAGGGCCTGGCTTCCGTTCCAGCTTACCTTCCTTCGCTGATGGATCCCAGCTCATCTTCACTGACAGTGCTGCTCCTGGCAAGTTCCTTCGTGTCAATTTCCTGAGGACCCAGGGGCTTGAACAACAGGAACTGATTTTCCTGCAGTTTTGGAAGCCAGGAGCCCCAAGGCAAGTTGTCAGCACCGCTGCTGCCTGTGGAGGGCTGTGAGGAAGGCCTCGCTCCTGGCTTGCGCTTCTCCTTCTTGGGGTGCCACTCCTGTCCGGCGGTCCCTCCTGTAGTGATAGATTGCTCTAGTTCCTTGAACACGCCCCTCCCTTGGCTCCTTCAGTCCTAGAAGTGGTGACATCTCCTGCTGCTGACCTGGGTAGCTTCACCTGCCCCTGAGGCTTCCGGAAGCCAGCCCACGTGGTGCAAAAGTCCATTCCTCGAGCCCTCTCTGTTGCCTGTCTGAGTGAGGCACAGGCAGCCTTGCAGGGTTTTGCTGAGTGCACGACAATTCGGGGGAATACCCAGTGCCCAGCTTGGTGCTTGGCTTAGAGAGAAAGTGTGCAGCCAGTGTTCCCTGAATCAAACTCAAGATTTTCAAAGGGCCTGAAGCCCTTTGGATGAAAGCATCTAAAAAGTGCAAAGGTATGTGATTATTCATAGATCGTTCCTCTGGGGAATCTTGGAATTGCAGCCGGCATGAGCTCCCCAGCTTTCTGGGGTCTCGTTTGTTTTCTGTAATGAGAGCAGATGCCCTCTCCTGGCCTGGCCTGAGTTCTCTTTACCTGTGCTTTGCTGTATCATCAACATTACATGAGTAGGGTTGGGACAAAAGCTACCCGAGGATAAAAAAGCCTAGAAACCCAGGGGAAAAGTGTGAGTCTGGGTCTGACTTCCCAGGATGTGGCCAGGTTGGGGTGGATTGCAGGCAGTGACTCCTAGCATTGGCCTAGGAAAGGATGTTTCTTGAAGAGGAATGAGCTGGTGATGGAGCCTGCGAAGGCACAGAATCACCCACCAATGTCCCAGGCGAGCAGCCACCAGAGACCCTTTCTGAAGGCCACTGGGGGCCAGCCTCTCCCTGCCTCAAGAGCCCGCTGTGGCTCCCCACTGCCTGTAGAGTAAGGCCTGAAGCCCTCAGAACCCTCCCTGCCCATCTCACCAGCCTCACGCCCACGATGCCACTCCCTGCCCGCTGCGCAGCACACCCCTCCCTGAATTATTTCTCGTTTCCCGATGTATTGTGCCCTTCCCACTGCTGTGCCTCTGTGCTGTGGGCTCAGCCTGTGATGCTGTCGCTCGCAATTAAACTAATCTCAACTTAAAGAAAAATGTCAAGGGTAAAAGAAAGAAAAGCTCGCTTCTCCACATGGAAGGCACTGGCCCTGGAACCTGCGCCCTGGAGTCAGGGACAATGCCTGGCTCTTTGTGACTGCCCAGTGCCCCTTCATCCAGCCGCCTTCTTGGAGGGCCAGACCCTGGTGAGAACCCCTAGATTTGCATTCAGGCAGATGTGGGACCCGACCCCAGCTCTGCCACTTGAGAGCAATGGGGCCCTGAGTCAGTTCCTCTTGGAACCTCAGTCTCTTCACCTGTGCAATGGTGGTGCGGATGCCTGTCACACAAGACCCAAGGAGGTGACTGGTGTCAAGAGCTGGCACGAAGGCCAGCACACAGGACTCACTCAATAAATGGTTCTGGTTGTGACTTTAGGGCTGGTGTTTGGTGGTAGAGCTTGACTCCTGTGTCTGTCTTGGGGCAGATTTTAGGGTGGCGATTTGCTTTGCAAAGTCACGGTAGTAAGATCCTTGAACTAGATGTAGGGTTATGAACCAACGATAATCCACTTAGCTAGGATTTCAGGCTCCTCCAATCTCCCTGGACTTGAGAGATGGTCTGTTCCTGTCTGTTCCCAAAGCCTATGAGGGGCTGAACTTGCAGGTGGCAACCAGAGAGCCCCATGATGAACTCAGTTCCATAAACATCTATGAAACTATTCTGTGTGGTCGTGAAAGGGCGTAACTCCCAGGCTGGGCCCTGGAGCAGCACATGGTCCAGTGGGAGAGACAGACGTGCAAACAGACGGTGACAACATGGAGAGATGGGACCTGCGGGAGGCTGCAGGAGGTGGTGGTGGTGGGGAGAAGGGTGAACCTGGTCAGGATGTGGGTGGTCAGGGCAGACTTCCTGGAGGAGGTGATGTTGAATGAGCATCACTTTTAAAAGGAGAGTAGGAAGGAATTAAACAGGGCAAAAGAAAGGGCAATATGAGTAAAAGCATTACTGCAGGATGTGGGGGCAGTGAGAGCAGGATGGTGGGAACCTCAAGCACTTTGGTGTTGAACAAGTCACTTCTTTTTACCTGTATGACTTTCAGGTGAGCAGATCAGAGAAAGGTAATGTTCTTCAGTTGAGAAAGAAAGCATCCTGAGGCCACCCATGGTTAGGGCAGGACTGAGACTGGAGGCCACCTCCCCAGTTGTCTCCATGGCAGGCTGAGCAAACAGCCCCAGACTCAAACTTCAGACTCTCTTAGTCTCCTAGGGCTGCCAAAACAAAAACCCCTGATGGAGTGGCTTAAACCACAGACATGCTTTTCTTACAGTTCTGGGGGCTGGAAATATGAGATCAGGGCAGCAACATGGTCAGTTGGGGTTCGCTTGCCGACTGGCAGACAGCTATGTTCTTGCTGAGTCTTCACGTGGGGCGGAGGAGTGGGGGGCGGGGGGTGGTAGTGGAGAGAGAGAGAGAGCGAGAGAGAGAGAGCGCTAGCTCTCTGGAGTCTCTTCTTATAAGGCAGCAATCCCATCAGATCAGGACCCCACCCTCATGACCTCTTCTAACCCCAATCACCTCCCAAGGGCCCTATTTTCAAACACTATCCCCTTGAGTATTTGGGTTGGGATTTCAGCATATGAACTTTGGGGGCTACAAACATGTAGTCCATAACACAAGGGAAGACCCAGCTCCTGGCCCGTTTGCCTCTAGGCCTCTCAGAGCACCGTGTGCAGCTTTCTTGTGTATTTGAAGTTTGCTGATTTTACCAAATGTGATCAGCCACAGGGAAGCTCATGCTCTTGACTTCGTCCTCTCCCTCCTTCCGTGTCATGCTGGTCTCCAGCACAGATGAGGGGAATTGCACATTGCAAGAGATCTGTGTTTTGGAGAGGATAAAATACCCTGTAAATGCACATTATTGTTATTTTTACTACGGGCACCAGAGCAAAACTGTCTGTTCATAAGAGCTAATTTAGTTAGATCAGGAATAAGTGCTACTTGAGATGAAAACTCATTCTCCTTTGCAATAGTTTCTTTTGGGTATAAATCGAGAGAAGGACTTTTAAAATATTTTTAGTATAAATGTATTTCAATCATATGGTCAGTCACCTCTTAGCCCAGTTATCTAACAGATCTCCATGTGATTACTGACATTGAACTTGCCTAGACGGCTCAGCAGTCCTTTTCTCCGCTCAAACCATATTTGATTTCATCGATTTGGAAAGGGAGCAGGGAAAATCACTTATTACTGTGCATGGAAAATCAGATGTCCTGCAGGCTGTTGGAGGATTCCATTGCAGACCCAACCTCCATGTGGAATTGGGAATCAGTGTTGTAATTTCAGGTGGGGGTTCCATGAAAGTCCTGTCTCCTATCTTCTCCTGTCCCTCACCAAAATAGCTCTTCCTGTTAAACACAGTGCTAGAAATTTACCCATGCAGCATGCAACCCCCAAGCCTTCCAGTAAAGTCAGATGTCTCTGAGAAACTGAACACCTTAAGCCAGAACCAATAAATATGCCACACAGATGCTGACACTTCCAAGCCCAGGGCAGACATTGCTAATCGATCAGACACGGTTTCCCACAGAGGCTTGATCTTGATAGAGAGCTCCAGGCCGACGTTCCCAATGGATCAGAGTCACTACATGGGTGGAAACTGTTAGCCATCCCAGTCTGCAACCATGGTGGAGATGGAGATGATGAAGAGGAAAGCATTCAGCTTCCAAAAGCCCTGATTTCTCTCTTTTGTTGTTGTTGTTGTTTTTTTTTCTTTTTTTGAGACAGAGTCTCCCTCTGCTGGCCAGGCTGGAGTGCAGTGGTGTGATCATGGCAGGCTCTGTCTCTTGAGATTGAGCTATTCGTCCACCTCAGCCTCCTGAGTAGCTGAGACTACAGGTGCATGCCACCACACCCAGCTAATTTTCAGAGATAGGTTTTGCCAAGTTGCACAGGTTAGTTTAGAACTCCTGGGCTCAAGTGATCTGTCCGCTTCAGCCTCCCAAAGTGCTGGGATTATAGGTATAGTGCCCAGTGTGTTGTTTCTTTCTTCTTTTCTTTTCTTTTTTTTTTTTTTTTTGAGATGGAGTCTTGGCCTCTGTTGCCCAGGCTGGAGTGCAGTGATGCAATCTTGGCTCGTTGTGACCACTGCCTCCCGGGTTCAAGTGATTCTCCTGCCTCAGCCTCCCAAGTAGTTGGAATTACAGGCACCTGCCAATAAGCCTGGCTCATTTTTTTTTTTTTTTTTTTTTGTATTTTTAGTAGAGATGGGGTTTCACCATGTTGGTCAGGCTGATCTCGAACTCCTGACCTCAGGTAATCCACCCGCCTTTGCCTCCCAAATTGTTGGGATTACAGGCATAAGCCACCACACCTGGCCTCTGTTGTTTCATTTTTAGTATAAAGTCCGCCACACCTTTCCCCTCAACATTTACCATGACATTTTGATTTCTGTTCTAAGCAGATTCACTCCAAGTGGCCTTTCTCCTGTTACTGGTTTTGCTCATGTAACAGGAGCCTCTTGTTATAAAAAAAGGCAAGGAGCTTGCAGTTAAGAAAGGGCAGTCAGGGACCTGCCGGTCACTGGTACAATGTCTGATTTTCTAGAAAAGATAAAACCATCCACCAAATGCCTCTGGCTGTCTCAGAGAGGGGTGTCCAGTCGATGAAGTGGGGAGACAATGAAGTTTCGGCTCAAATGCAGATCCAGTTCATCTGAACAGAACCAGCTGGTGCTGAGCCCTTATGGGGCAAGTCCTGGGTTGGGGCACAGGCAGGAACTGGGCATAAACCCTGCGTCCCTTTCTTGGGGCTGCTGTAACACAAGACCACAAACCAGGCAGCTTAAAACAACAGAAATTGACTCCCTCACAGTTCAGGAGGCTGGAGGCCAAGGTCAAGGTGTCAGGAGGGTCAGCTCCTTCTGAGGCTGGAGGGGAACTGCTCCAGGCCTCTCCTGGTAGTTTCCGGCAATCTTACGTTCCTTGGCTTGCAGACGTGTCGCTCCAGTCTAGGCATCCATCTTCACACGGTGGCCATCCTCTCTGCAGCTCCTTTCTGTCTCTTATGAGGAAATGTGTCATTGATTTAGGGCACCCCAATAACCAAGCCGAGGCAGAGAAGGTGTGTGCCTCTGAGCAGGGGGCAGGAAGCTCAGGGCGGGAGCAGGCGTCAGAACTGAGTCCTGAAGACTGGCTGGGAAGTGGGGAGGTGGAGTGTGGGGGGCCGAATCGCAGGATGCGGGGAGTGTCACAGGGCCCTGGGGTGCAAGGACAGCTCTTCCACCCTGCTCATGGCAGGGTAAGGGTGAGCTCCTGTGGCAGGGGCATCTGGGCCAACTCTGTAGTCATGAGCTGGCTTAGGATGGGGGGTCAGGAGTGTGAATGGGGCTGCAGGATGTGGAATTCAAAGCTCACCTTTTTTTTTTTTTTTTTTTTTTTTTTTTTCCTGTGAGACGGAGTCTTGCTCTGTTGCCCAGCCTGGAGTGCAATGGCATGATCTCGGCTCACTGCAATCTCTGCCTCCCGGGTTCAAGCTATTCTCCTGCCTCAGCCTCCTGAGCAGCTGGGATTACAGGTGTGCATCATCATGCCCAGTTAATTTTTGTATTTTTTAGTAGAGACAGGGTTTCACCACATTGGCTCGGCTGGTCTCAAACTCTTGACCTCGTAATCTACTGGTCTCAATCTCCAAAGTGCTGGGATTACAGGTGTGAGCCACTGCACCTGGCCTCAAAGCTCAACTCTTACATGTAGCAGCTCATGTGACTTTGCACAACGTACTGGACTCCACCGACCCTTACTCTTCTCATCTGTGAAATGGACTGACAGTGACCATCCCTGCCTCACAGGGAAATGAGTGCTGACGAGGGTAAGGGAAGGAAAACAGGAGACACACAGTGACGTTTCAGCCATCATTAGCCACTTGCGCTATTATTTCAGCCTTGTACCCCCAGCTGCTAGCACGAAGCTGGCACAGCCTAGACACTCAAGAAATGGCAGTCGAATGAACAAACAATAAAAGCCCAAAGCACATTGCTTTCTTAATAAAAAAGGCAGCTTTATTAAGGTGTAAGTTATGCAGCATGAAATCACTCATTTTCAGGGGATTGTTCAATGGTGTCTAGTCAGTTTATGGATATGCACACCCCTGCTGATGTCCCGTTTTGGAACACATCCATCCCCCAACTTGGCATCCTTGCCATCACTCACAGTTCCCACGCCCAGCCCTTGACAACCATTGACCTGCTTCCTGTTTCTATGAATTTGCCTTTTCTGGACGTTTCAAATAAATGAAGTCACACAATATGTAGTATTCTGTGACTGGTTTTCTTGAGGTTCATGTGTGCTGCGGCATGGATCTGTTACTCATTTCTTTTGATCGATAAACAGAATTTCATTTTATCCATCTGCCACTTTTTATTTATCTATTCCTCAGTTGATGGATTCGGATGGTTTCCAGTTTTTAGCTGCTGTGAGTAATATTGCTATGAGCACTCACATGCAAGTCTGTGTGTGGATATGTGTTATATTTCTCTTGGGGAGAGTCTTAGGAGCGAAATTCCTCTCACACCCCTGTGATATGGGTACTATTATCATCATGCCATTTAATAGATGAGGAGAGTAAGGCTTGAGATGTGGCTCACACCTGTAATCCCAGCACTTTGGGAGGCTGAGGGAGGAGGACTGCTTGAGTACAAGAGTTCAGGACCAGCCTGGGCAGCATAGTGAGACCCTGTCTCTACAGAAAATAATAAAAACTAGCTGGGCATTGTGGCACGTGCCTGCAGCCCCACCTACTTGAGAGGCTGAGGTAGGAGGATTGTTTGAGTCTGGGAGGTCAAGGCTGCAGTGAGCCAGGATTGTGCAGCTGCACTCCTGCCTGGGTGACAGAGCGAGATTCTATCCCCCCACAAAAAAAAAAAATAATAATAATAATAAAAAATAAGAGATGTTGAATATGTTGTGCAAAGTTCAAGTCAACTTTTAAAGACATCAAATTTTGCTTTTTTTTTTTTTTTTTTCTTGAGACAGGGTCTTACTTTGTTGTCCATACTGGAGTGCAGTGGCATGATCTTTGCTCGCCGAAACCTCTGCCTCCCAGGCTCTCGCGATTCTCCTGCCTCGGCTACCCGAGTAGTTTACAGGTACATGCCACTGTCGCCTAGCTAATTTTTTTATTTTTAGTAGAGACAAGATTTCACCATGTTGGCCAGGCCAGTCTTGAACTTCTGACCTCAAGTGATCCTCCCGCCTTGGCCTCCCAAGTGTTGGGGTTACAGGCGTGAACAACAGCGCCTGGCCTAGAAACGGTTTTTTTTTTTTCCCATTGCGGCTGTGCCATTGTACATTCCCACCAGCCACATATGAACTTCTAGTTTCTTTGTATCTTTTTCACGTTGTCTTTTTCATGATAGTCACCCTAGTGGTTGTGTGCTAGCAACCTGTTTTGGTTTTAATTTGCATTTCCCTAATGACTAACAACGCTGAGCTTCCTTTCCTGTGTTTAGTAGCCATTTACATTGGTCTACTTCAGTGAAGTGTCTATTTGATTATTTTCCTCATGTTTAATTTTTTTTTAATCTTAAGTTCTAAGAGTTCTTCATATATTCTGGATACAAGTGTATCCTTTTCCCATTGAATTGTTTTGGCACTTTAGTCAAAAACTAGTTACCCATAATGTTTGTAATTCTGTTACAATTCTGTTCTGGCAATCTATACATCTATCCTTCCATGAATGCTCCGCTGTCTTGATTATTAAGGCATAATAGTAAGATTGAGACCAATAAGTATAAATTTTACATGTCCTGCCTTTCCATATAAAACTTAGGATCAGCTTACTAGCTTCTACAAAAAGGTTCAATAGCATTTTGATAGGGATCACATTGAATTTATAGGTCACTTTGTGGTGAATTTGCCACTAGACAATATTGAATCTTCCAATCCATGAACATGGAATGTTCCTATATTTATTTTTATCATCTTTAATTTCTCTCAACAGTGTTTGGTAGATTTCAGTAAAGAAGAACTTGCAGTTTTGTTAAATTTCCCCTAAGCATTTTATTCTTTCTGATGCTATTGTGAATGGATTTTATTTTTTTTACTTTTGAATTGTTTGTTGCTAGTAGATAGAAATACAATTGGTTTTTGCATATCGATCTTGTATAGTCTTACGAAACGTGTTTATTCTGTGAGTTTTTAAAATGGATCTCAGGAATTTCTATATTAAGGATCATGTCATCTATGAGTAAAAATAGTTTAACTCTTTGTTTCGAGTCTTGATACTTTTTATTACTTTGTCACATTGCCCTAGTTACACCTCTAGTAGTTTGTTGAATAAAAGTGGTGAGAGTGGACATCCTTGCCTTGTTTCTGGTCACATGGGGAAAGCTTTCAGTCTTTTTTCTTCATTGAGTGTAATCTTAGCCATGGGTTTTTTTTGTAGATGTCCTTTTCCAGGCTGAGAAAGTTTCCTTCTATTCCTAGTTTATTGAGAGTTAAAAAAAACAAAAACAAAAAAACAAGGCAATAGCTACTGAATTTTTTTTTTTTTTTTGAGATGGAGTCTTGCTCTATTGCCCAGGCTAGAGTGTAGTGACATGATCTAGGCTCGCTGCAACCTCCACCTCCTGGGTTCAAGCGATTCTCCTGCCTCAGCCTCCTGAGTAGCTGGGATCACAAGTGGCTGCCACCCTGCCTGGCTAATTTTTTTTTTTTTTAAGTAGAGATGGGGTTTCGCCATGTTGGCCAGGCTGGTCTCGAATGCCTGACCTCAGATGATCCACCCGCCTCAAACTCCCAAGGTGCTGGGATTCCAGGTGTGAGCCCCTGCACCCGGCCAATCGCTACTGAATTTTTAAAAATGCATTTTCTTTGAGATAATCGTGTGTTTTTTCTCCTTTGTTTTATTAATACGATGCATTAGATTAATTGATATTTGGATGTTAAGCTAGGCTTGCATTTCCAGGATAAATCCCACTTGGTCATAGTGTCTAGTTATTTTTATATGTTGCTGGATTCAGCTTGCTAATGTTTTGTTAAGAATTTTAGCATTTGTTTAATGATGAATATTGATCTGTGGTTTTCTTCTAATACTTTTGTCTGGCTTTGGTTAGGATAATACTAGCTTCATACAATGAGTGAGAAGTGTTCCCTCCTCTGTTTTCCTGTGAAGGATTGGTATTATTATTGATTCTTTAAATATTTGATAGAATTCAGCAGTGAAGCTATACGGATTTGGTTTTTCATTGTGGAGAGATTTTTAATTATTAACTCAATTCCATTATATTGTTGCAAGTCTATTCAGAGTTTATATTTTGTCTTGAGTGAGTTTTGGTAATCTGTGCATTTCCAGGAATGTGTTCATTTATTTAAGTGGTCTAATTTGTTGGTATTGCATTGTTTACAGTATTCTCTTATAAACCATTTAATTTCATATAATTGGCAGTGATGTTCCTTTTTTGATGCTTGATTTTGGCAATTTGTATCTTTTCTCCTTTTTTTTTTTTTTTGGCTCATCTAGCTAAAAGTTGATCAATTTTGTTATCTTTTTAAAGACAGTCTATCTAAGCAAAGCATCAGTTTTGGGTTTCGTTGATTTTCTCCTTTGCTTTTATGTTTTCTATTTCGTTGATTTTTGTTCTAATCTTTCCTCTTTCTTCTGCTTGCTTTTTGTTTCATTTGCTGTTTTTTTTTCTAGCTCCTTTAGATAGAAGCTTAAGCTATTTAAGAGCTTTGTTTTTTTCCGACATACGTGTTAAAAGGTATAAACTCCCCTCTATGCATTGCTTAGCTGTGTGCCATACATATATTGTTAGAATTTTTCGTCTACTTCAAAATATTTTGTAATTTCTCTGGTAATTTCTTCTTTGACCTTTGAGTTATTTAGAAATGTGCTGCTCATTTTCGAAATATTTGGGCTTTCATAGACTTCTTTCTGTTGTTAAGATATGATTTAATTTCATTGTGGCTGGAGATTGTGCTTTGCATGATTTCAGTCTGTTTACATTTGTGAGGATCATTTTAAGGCCTAGCAATGTTCTGTCCTGGAGAATGGTCTATGTGTGCTTGAAAAAAATGTGTATACTGCAGTCACTAGGCTTGTTAGAACGGCTTGGTCAATAATGTGTTTATGTCTTCTATATCTTTGCTAATTTCTTAACCTAGTAGTTCCATCGGTGATTGAGAGTAGGATTTGAAATCTCTAACTATTGTCCTTTAATTCCATTAGTTTTTGCGTCACATATTTTGAAGCACTGTTATTAAGGGTGTATACATTTATAATTTTTATATCTTCCTGATGTATTAACTCTTTTATCATTATGAAATGTTCTTCTTTGTCTCTAGTAATATTCTTGTCTACACATTTATTTTGTTTAATCAAAGCATTAGAAATGGTAAACATTAGGCCAGGTGCAGAGGTTCTCTTATGATTTATTTTTTCATGGTATATTATTGTCCAGTCTTTTTACTTTCATCCTATTTGCATTTTTGAGTCTTAAGATATGTCTCTTGTAGATAGTATATGGTTACATCACTTGTTTATGTAGTCTGGCAATCTCTGCCTTTTGATTGGCATGTTTAAACTATTCACATTTAATGTACTTCATTACATTACACTTATATTTACCATTTTACATTTTCTATATATCCCTTTTTAAAAAATCTTTTTCCTTTGTTCCTTCTTCGTTACTTTTGTTTCTTTTAAATAAGTACTTTTATTATCCCATTTTAATTCCTCTTTTAAAAAAAAACCTTGTATTTTGAGTTATTTTCTTAATGGTTTCTTTAAGGATTACAAAATACTTTTAACTTGTCATAATCTACTTCAGATTAATATTAACTTACTTCTGACCAAATGCAGGAAGTTTGCCTCAATACAGCTTCATTCTTTTCCCCTCGTCCTATTATTGTCACACATATATTATGTATATGTTATCTAAATATCTGTATCTGTATATTTTTGTTATAAACTGAACAGTGTAAAGATACATAAAGAGAAAATATATTTACAGAGTATTTTAACTCTAATTAATTCCTTCTCCTTTCTTCCCCTTCCTCCTCCTCCTCCTCCTCTTCCTCCTCCTCCTCCTCCTTCTTCTTGAGACAGGGTTTTCCTCTGTCACACAGGCTGGAGTGCAATGGCACGATCTCGGCTCACTGCAACCTCTGCCTCCCAGGTTCAAGTGATTCTCATGCCTCAGCCTCCCGAGTAGCTGGGACTATAGGCATGTGCCACCATGCCCAGCTAATTTTTGTATTTTTAGTAGAGACTGGGTTTCACCATGTCAGCCAGGCTGGTCTCAAACTCCTGGCTTCAAGTGATCCATCTACTTCGGCCTCTCCAAGTGCCGGGATTACAGGTGTGAGCCACTGCGCCTGGCCTAATATTTACCATTTCTAATGCTTTAAATCTCTTCTTGTGAATTTAAGTTTCTAACCATCTGTTATCATTTTCTTTTGGTCTCATGGGCTTTCTTCAGTATTTCTTGAAAGGCAAGCCTGCTAACAATGAATTCCAACAATATTTGTTCATATGAGAATGCCTTTATTTCACGTTCATTTTTGGAGGATAGTTTTATTGGATATAGACTTCTTGGATAACTTTTTTTTTTTTGCATTTTGAATACGTCATTCTACTGTTTTCTGCCCTTTGTTTTTTTCTGTGATGAGAAGTGAGCTGTTAATCACATTGCTGTTCCCTAATACATGAGAAATTGTTTTTATATTGCTTCTTTCACAATTTTCTCTTTGTCTTTTAGCCATTTGATTATGATGTGTCTAGGTGCATATCTCTGTGTATTTAACCTACTTGGTTGTTGAGTTTTTTCGAATATTTGAATTAAAGTTTTTCATCAGTTTTGGAAATGTTTTGGGCATGATTCCTTCAAGGATTTTTTGTAAACCCTTTCTCTCCTCTCCTCTGGAACCTTGACTTGCTTGATGTTCTACAGGCTGTTGAGGCTCTATTTATTTTTCTTCACCCTTTTGTTTTCTTTGTTCTTCATATCAGTTAATTTTTATTGCTCTGTCTTTGTGCTCACTGATTATTCTACTGTCTCAAATCTGTCATTGAGGCTTTCTGGTGAATTTTTCCCATTAGTGTACTCTTCAACTCTGAAATTTTCATTTGGTTTAAAAATATTATTTCTACCTCTTTATTCAGATTCTCTATTTATTGATTTATTATTGTCATACTTTCTGTTAATTATTTGATTGTATTTATAATAGTTGCTTTGAAGTTATTCACTACCAAATCCAACTTCTGGAGATCCTCAGAAACTACTTTTTCCTCCCTCTGGCCCCTGGAATATAGGTCATATATTCCATTTTTTTTTTTTTTGCATTTCTCTTTTTCTCTTTTTTTGTTGTTGAAAACTGGACATTTTAGGTAATATATTGTATTTTGATTTTGATTTTCCCCAAGAAGATTGTTACTGTTTGTTGCCTGCTCATTTGTCTGTTTAGTAACTTGCCTGGGCTAAATCTAGGAAATTCATTTTCCTTGCTGTGTATAGCTGCTGATTCTCAGATTTTAAATAATATATATTTCCGGCTGGGCGTGGTGGCTTACACCTGTAATCCCAGCACTTTTGGAGGCTGAGGTGGGTGGATCATTTGAGGTCAGGAGTTCTAGACCAGCCTGGCCAACATGGTGAAACCCCCTCTCTATTGAAAATACAAAATTTAGCCAGGTGTGGTGGCATGCACCTGTAGTCCCAGCTACTCAGGAGGCTGAGGCAGGAGAATTGCTTGAACCCAGGAGGTGGAGGTTGCAGTGAGCTGAGATCGTGTCACTGCACTCCAGCCTGGATGACAGAGTGAGATTCCATCTCAAAAAAAAATTTTTTTAAGCCCGGCTTTTGTGTCCCTGTGTGTCCATGGTATAGAGGCCAGTCAGTGTTTGATCAGAGGTTATTCTCAAACACCTCAAGCTAATAAGACTTCTGTATTTTGTGAAGGCCCTGCACACAGGTCGGGGAGCACATTTGTAATTCTGGCCGTTTCCAAGTCTGCCTGGCTTTTACTTTTCACTAGGCTGTTCATGTTTCCTGTGTGTGTGCATATGGCCTTAGGGTTAGCTAGCTAGAAATCATGGCTGGCTTGGATTCTTTCCAGTCTCCCTTATGTATAGACACAGCCTCAGCCATTCACACAGCCTGTCAGATTTTCACTTTTGCTGACACTGCCACTAGGGTGAACATCACCCTTTGCTCCAAATTGTGTGATTCCCACCAGCTGCTGGTCCTCAGGGCCTGTCCTGCCCTAAAGAATCTCTAAGTCTATCCAGCTGGGAGGGCAGTATCGGAGCAGCCCTAGACGAGAATTTTACAAACTCCTACTGTTTCCTCCTGGAATTCAGAAGTTTTCAAGAATAAACACTTCTCAGATCGGTGCACGTTGTTGGACGATTTTCAGAGTGTGGAAATGGCTTTTTATTTGTCAATTTTGTGCAGCTTTATAACTGACTTTTGGGGAGAGGATTTGCCAACCTTCTCACTTGGTCATAGCTGGGAGTCCGGAAGTACATTCCTGATTGGGAAATCTGGTGGGCAAGGATAGCGTCCTTGGCAGGACAGGGTAAGGGAGAAATGGTTCTATATGAGGCTGAAAAGGTAGCCTGGGGCTGGATGAAACCTCATTTAGTAGGGGAGAAGAGGTAGCATCCATAGGGAAAGGGATTTTCTCAAGTTCCCAAACCTCAGTCAATGGAGAGATGACACTGGAACCTGGATCTCCTGACTCCCAATCCATTGCTTTTCCCCCCATATACCAAATTGCATTAGTAGTTGTAGTTTAGGAGTCCACATCCAGTTTTCAGTATGACAGGCACATCCATCCATCCATCCACCCACCCACCTACCTATCCAACCATCTATCCGTCTATCCATCTATCCATCCATCTAACCATCCGTCCATCCATCCATCCATCCATCCATCCATCCATCCATCCATCCATCCATCTATCCACCCACCCACCCACCTATCCATCCATCCATCCATACATCCATCCACCCACCTATCCATCCATCCGTCCATCTATCTATCCATCCATCTACCCAACCATCCATCTATCCATCCATCTGCCCATCCATCCATCCATCTATCCAACCATCCGTCCATCCATCCACCTGCCCACCCATCCATCCATCCATCCATCCATCCATCCATCCATCCATCCATCTATTCATCCATCTATCCAACAAATACTGACTGAGTTCCCACTATGTGCCCAGCATTGCATGCAGCTCTGGGAATACAGAGGTAAATGAAAACTGACACAGTCCCAGGGCTCATGACCCTTAGAATTTTAGACTGGTAACACTTCAGTTGCTGGAAAGGACCTTGCAAGAGCCAGTTTGAAGAAATATCTCATGCTGATTTTTTAGTGTTGATTAAGGTTATAGCCCTTTTCAGGTAAAACAGGGAGTTTTAATTGACTCCCAAGCTGAAATCCCTCAAACCATGATTTTCAACCAAAATTTTATTGTGAAAAATTATAAATGTGCAACACATTTAAATAAACTATCAATTTCATAGTCAAGAGTTTGGTGGCAAAAATGTTGCTTTCCAAAATGAATCTCAAGGGCAAGAATTCTGTGAGGCCGCTTTCAAAATGTCTGTTAAACTTGAGGGCTTTGAAAATCTCTCCTTCAGAGAAATGTATCATCGTGAGGCCCTTGGCCATTCACAGTGAGAATACCATGGAGCGGCCTGGCACTTAAAAACTCGCCAGTTACTTTTAGCTTCCTATGCGATGCCAAGCAACCATATGGAAACTGAAAAATTCAGCAAAAATCTGGATGCCTCATCTATATGACAACAAATAATCAGATATTTGGAAACAAGAGATTTTTAAAAAAACTAAATCTTGAGTCATTCTCTGGAAGTTTCTAAATACAACCTCAGAGGAAGTTATGGTGTTACCCATTTTATCCCGTCCTTCTCTGCTTTCTTCCTGGGTGACTTCATTCAACAATCATGCCCAAATCTGTGTCTCAAGCCCTGAAAATCTCCTGGTCACCATTTCCAAAGGCCTCCTGAGCTTCCCTCCTGATGCCTTGATAGCAAGGCAACACTTTAGGCAAATTTGTTCAGGCGAGTAAATTTTTCCCTCTCTCTTCCTTCTGCCTTACTCAGCATGTATTTCCATAATGGTCTGTGGTCTCTAGGGCTCACCAGATGTCTAAGTGCTCCTACATCTCCCAGACTTGCTTGTAGGTGGAGCCCATGAACCTGGGTCTGGCCACTGGGATGTGAGGGATGAAGCGACTTCTAGAACTCATCCTTATAAGCATGCTGTGTGATTCTGCAGCTCTCTCTTCTCCTGTTATGTGACTTTAGAGGCCTCTTGCTCCAGATTGCAAAGCTACAGGATGGAGGCGGCCACCTGACTTTGCATTTGCATCTGACTTTGTGAATAAGTGAAGAGAAACTTGCTTGGGTGACACCACTGAGATTTGGGGTTAATCTGCAACTGCAGCCCAGCCTGGCCTATCCTGACTCATGCCTCAAGGATGTCCCACAGATCCCTCAGAGGCCACATGTTCAAAGTTGCACCAGGCGCTTTCTCCTTGACGTGTTTCTGACCCAGGGAAGTGGCATCATTGTTTCTCCTACACTTCCGAGTTGCGTTTGACTCCTCCCTGTCTCTCACTTTGCACAAGAGGTGGTTCTGGAGACTCACCTCTATCTCCTCCTCTCCACATCTCCCCATGCTTCCCAGCTTTCAGAAGCTCCCAGCATTAACTATTAAAAACACAAATCTGGCCAGGCGCGGTGGCTCACGCCTGTGATCCCAGCACTTTGGGAGGCCAATGTGGGTAGATCACGAGGTCAAGAGATTGAGAGTAGCCTGGCCAATGTGGTGAAACCCCGTGTCTACTAAAAATACAAAAATTAGCTGGGCATGGTGGCACGTGCCTGTAGTCCCAGCTGCTCAGGAGGGTGAGTCAGGAGAATCGCTTGAACCCGGGCGGTGGAGGTTGCATTGAGCCAAGGTCGCGCCACTGCACTCCAGCCTGGGCAACAAAGAGCAAAATTCCATCTCAAAAACAAAAAAACAAACCCAAAAAAACCGAAACACTCCACAAATCTGACCATGCCATTCCTTTTCGTAAAATCCCAAGAAGGTCCTCTTTGATCTCAGAATAAAGCACAAAGCCTTTGGTACCCAAGACCTGTGGCCTTCGGGTCTACCTCCCTCTCTTCTGTGGGGCTGTGGCTCTGCCCTGCACAGTGGGGCTACTTGCCACTCCCCGTGTGGACCACGCGCCTTTATGCCTGTGTCCCTGTGTGTGCTGCACTCTGTTTCACCTCACCTGGGCCCCCACTCATCATTCAAGGCCTGCGCCAACGTATTTTTCTCTGATGCCAACACTTCAGCCGAATAAATTCTTCCCTCTGTCTTCCTTCTACCATACTCAGCACATATTTCCATAATGGCCTGTGTTCTCTGGGGTGTTACTAGCTGTTAAGCAGAAATAAAAACCACAGGGTCAAAGAGTTGAGGGACAACGGAATTAATCAAAGTCAAACAGGTTTTCAAATTGCAGAACTTTTCAGGCCTTAATACGCAAACATCACATGACTGTGTAAAAGGCATGATGGAGCCAGTGATCTTTCCTAACAGCACATTTCTAGGGAGCGCCTCCCAAGACTAACGTTCCATGAAAGTCCTAACATAACTCACCCTCTCACTTAATAAAGGGGGAACTGAGGCCTGGAGTACACAGCTAGAAGTGGCCAAGTGGAGACAGCTGGAAGTCCCCCACGTGGGACCGAGGAGGTGACATGTACTGACTGGGCGGCTGCTCCTCTGGACTGAGGAGGTGACGTGTGCTGACCGGGCGGCTGCTCCTCTGGACCGAGTAGGTGATGTGTGCTGACTGGGCGGCTGCTCCTCTGGACCGAGGAGGTGACGTGTGCTGACCAGGTGGCTGCTCCTCTGGCAGGTGAGGGGCTCATTGCTCAGCCCCCAGCCCTGGGGAGCATTTGCCTTGTGAATGAATACACACTGTATCACAGCAAGGTACTTCGGGGGACTGGACTGAGACTTCAGAATAGACCGCCATGGACTGTCATTGCATAGACGAGGTTGTGTGATGCAAAGGGGATTTGCTGTGGGTCATCTCATCCTAGTTCCATGTGAAGACCCCAGTGCAGCACACAACACAGTCAATGCCTTCCAGGAGTTCTTCTGAGCATTACACAGACACTGATCTGCATGACAACTTACAACCCAGGTGCCTTCATCATTCTCATTGATCAGATGAGGAAACTGAGGCACAGAGACATTCAGTGATTCATTTCCTGCAGGGCCAGGACCTGAGTTCAGCCTCTCTCCTAACCATCACGGTGAGCTCATTTTTTTGTCAAGAAATACTGATGACACACTGGCTGTGATGGGTGCTTTCACCTAGAGAACAAACACTTTGCATGCTGGCGTCATTATTGCCCTCACAACACCTTCTGCTGTGGTCGAATGATAGTGTCCCCTCCAAAATTCACGCTGAAATGCAATTCCAGAGTGGCTGTTGGGAGATGATAATGGAATTAGCACTCTTATTAAGGGTTCGAAGTGGAAGGGTGCACTCTCTTGCCCTTCCAACCTTTCCCTCTCTTCTGCCAAGTGAGGACACCGTGTTTGTCCCTCAAGAGGGCACCATCATGGAAGCAGGAAGCAGCCCTCACCAGACACCAGTCCTGCTGGCGCCTTGATCTTGGACTTTGCAGCCTCCAGAACTGTGAGAAATTAATTTCTGTGTGTGTGTGTGTTTTTTTTGGAGACAGGGTCTCACTCCCTAGCCCAGGTTGGAGTACAGTGGCACAATCATGGCTCACCGCAGCCTCAACCTCTCAGGCTCGAGCAGATCCTCCCACTTCAGCCTCCTGAGTAGCTGGGACTACAGGCATGTGCCACCATGCCCAGCTAATTTTTAAAATACTTTATAGAGATGGGGTCTTGTCATGTTGCCTAGACTGGTCTTGAACTCCTAGGCTAAGTGATCCTCCCACCTCAGCTTCCCAAAATGTTAGTATTACAAGCAGGAGCCACTGCACCTGGCCTGTTCTTTACGGATTACCAGTCTGTGGTATAAATGAATGAGCACAGCCTCTGAGCGAGGATGCTGCAGCCCTTACAGCCGCCTCCAGGTGGGTGTTGTTACCTCCCCTTAGGACCGCCTGCAAGGCTGTAGTCAGCACTCTCATCCTAAAGATCTGCCCCTTTCCAGCCATGGGCCACGTTCCCCAGACCGCCCCGGTGCCCGTCAGGAGAGGACCCTGTGTGGATCAGGCTCCAAGGTGCTGAGGGCTCCCTCTAAGCAAGAGTGGGCGCCCACCCGCCCGGTGAGAAGAGGAGTGTCTGATCGGTGGGAGGAGCAATCACTCCCTGCCTCCCACCTACATTGGCCAGAGCTGGCTGCTGCCCCCACCCTCCGTTCCCACGGACTTTATCTGTGTGCACAGAGAGCCAGGGAGCAGTGGGGTTCAGCGTGGGCCCATGCCTGTGTGCTGCAGAGCTGGTGGGTCACAGTCACAGCTCTGCCTCAATCTCCCCAGGTGTGGGCGGTGTTTAGAATCATCCTAGCCCCGTGGGGTGGGTGAGGATTGATGCAGGAGAAAGTTGAGGTGGGGGCCCGGGCATGGAGTGTGGCTCGGGCTGCAGGTCTCCCAGGCCCCTGTTAGCCCTCGGGAGCCTGTGGGTGTATGGGGGAAGTGCAGGGGTTGTTCAGCTGGAGGGACGGGGTACAGGGCCTGCTGATGACTCCTGCTGGCTTTGGGACTTGTGTGAGTCCCCGTGCCTCTTGGTGCTGTGCCTGTTTCTTCTATAAGAAGGAGGTGATGATGCAGCCCACCCTCCCTCTCATGGGGGAAGAGCAGGCGAGCTAGCCCCGGGCACTGGAGTGGAGAGGGCCCTGGCCAACCCAAGCTGGGGAGGCTTTGGCATCTGTGCTGCCCCCATGTGGCATCATATCGACCTGTCTGTCGCCCTCACCTGGTGTTAACCTCCCAGAGGAAGGGAGACTGGTTCTGATCACCTCCTGGCTTCCAAGTGCCTGCCACAGGGCCCGGGACCCCTGACGCCGGGACTCAGCGGACGCTGGGCAGACCTGGGGAGCCTTGGTGTTCACTTCCTGCTGCCACACGCTGCACTCTGCTGCCCTGCAGCTGTCTCTCCAGGTCCTCAGTGGCCCCGGTGCTGCCTGTCTTCCAGTGTCTGCAGCGGCTGGTTTGCAACCGTTTCCACTATCTCTTCCCCAATTCCTTAAACACTGTCCTTCTAGGTTCAGCTTCCGAGGCGACTTTCTTTGGGAGGCTTTCAGTGACCATCTAGGTTACTCATGCCTCTCCGTGGTCCTGCCACCCGCAATTCCCGTCCCAGGGCACCTGTCCAGCTGGAGGCGGCGAGTGCTGCTTCTCCTTGACTTTTGTCTGTGTCCCCACCATGGTGTGAGTCCATGAGGGCAGAGATCTGGTCTAGTTGTTTCCTGCCATCTCTCCCAGGGCCCAGAACAGTGCCAGGCACATAGCAGGTGCTCAGCAAATATTTAGTGAATTGAAGGAAGGAACCGACCCTTTTGTGGTGCATTAACCTCTCACACATCAGGGGGCTGGGCTGGTCCACAGAGATGATGTCCAAGCGATTAGAAGTCCCTGCCTCCACGAAAACGCAACAACCCCTCTAAGAAGAACTGCTGAGCCTCCCCCTGACCCCGGGCCTGCCCTCTGTCTTCTGATTGGAGGTGGCCAGTAGCAACTTCTGTTTCCCGCAGGGGTCTTTCCTTCCTCCACATACAGATACATGCTTCCTTTCAGTCTCCACTTCAGACTTTGCTCCTGGCTCGAGTTAAAGTCCCGACCCGCCACCGCCACTGTCTGGCTCTTTCCCCTGACAACCTGATAATGAGATCATCAGCTTGATCCTTCTCGCTTAAAGCCATCCCCTCTTGCCCTTTTCTGTTTGCTAAGTCATTAGGAGATTTCTCTGCAGGTCACTACTGCCCTTCTGCCCTGACAGCAGGTACAAAACTTCGGAATCTTGCTCAGGGCCAGCCCAGGGGCTTCCACTCCAGGGAGTCCAGGAAACCACCAGGCTGTCCCCGCAGCCCTCCCTCCTGCCGGGTCCGCAGTGCTTCCAGTGAGCCTCAGCATGGATCCTTGACATCTGAGGCAGGCTCCGCTTGGGGAGGTGCACAATTTGAGCTTTGTCACATTTATAAAGATAAATTAAAATATTATCACTAGAGACCATCAGTAATTCAGAAAAGCCTGGGACTTCTAATGAGCAAGTGGTATGATTGAAAGTTGGAAAGGCAAAGTACCTCTTCTCTTTGGATTAGGAGCCTTGCTGTGGAATGCGGAGGCAAGTGGGGCTCTTGAAGCCAGAAGGCTTGGACTGAGGTTCACCTGGCCCCACATCCCTCTCATGAAAGGTCCCAGGTATTGGAGTCCTACTATGTGCTGGGCGTTTGGCCTTCTCTCATGAATTCTGATGAAAAGCCAGGCCATGGGGCAGCCTGCCCTGCTGGTCGCACATTGGCATCACGTGGGAGTTTAGAGAAGATGGAACAATCGAGCTGTACCTGCACCGACCCCAAGGCAGAAGCAGACTCAGGGAGCAGGAGTTTTCCAAATCTCACGCAATTCTGATGAGCAGCCTGGGCTGGAGCCACTGGGTTAGCACAGTGCTTCTCAAACTTCGGGGTGTGCCGGAGCACAGGAGGGCATGTTAAACCAGATTCCTGGGCCCTACCCCAGAGTTTCTGGTCTGGGTGGGGCCCAGGAATCAGCATTTCAAATCAGTTCTCATTAAGGCAGATGCTACTTGTCCCATTTCTCAGGTAGGCAGTTTGCGAAACGGAGAGGTCAGGGTGAAGGTTAGGTGTCTCACGGCCAGCATGTGGGAGAATGGGGCTCTGAGTCCCCGAGGTAATTATTCAACCCCCTTGTGCCTTTGCCTTCTCCATCTTTAACTTGGGGAAAACAATACCTTCTCTGTACAAATGTTGTGAAGTTCAGTGAGCTCTTCCAGCTGGAACAACGCCTCGTCCGCGGTAGATGTTCAGGGCATTTGTGACCATGACTGTCTCTATTACCCAGTAGGATAGTTGAAGGGTGTCCCCTGGGCAGCAGCCCTCCCTTCCTTAGCTCCAGGCACCTCTCTGGGATAACCGTTTCCCTAATGTCACTCTCTGTTCACCTGTATGCCCCCATCGGGCTGTGAGGTCCCTAAGAGCAGGCAGCAGGTATGATTCAGGCTGGAGCTGAGAGAAGGGAAGGTGACAAGGGAGCAAGGCTGGGCGTGCGGAGGGTCCTAGCGTTGTGAACAATTGTTAGTTTTCTCAGCCCTGGACAGTGTCTACTGTTGACCTGATGGACCCAAGTGTCCGATGCTGAGCCCAACCATCTGCACTTGGCCTGGTCGGTCTTGTGGCACCTGTGGGGGCCTCAGCAACAGCGCCGCCATCAGCCGTTCATGCCCCCATGCCTTCTGAGCCTTTGGCTTCCTCCATGGGTACTGCTGACGCCAACTCTGTGGCTTCTGAAGATGTCCTGTGCCGTCTTCTTCCGTCAGGGCATGGCACAAGAAGCCAGCCTGTTTTCCTTTGCTGTCTGCACTCTCCTATGTCTTTCCCTGGCACTGGAGCCCAAGTCCCTGATGTGGGTTACTGAGATCCAGCTCAGCTGTAGAGAACCCTCCCGCCACCCAGGTGGCGCTGAAGGAACTGAGAGACAGACACCCAGAGAGAACAGCAAAGTGGGTCTATCCGGGAGGCCAGCAGCCTTCCAAGCTGAAAGCCTCAGGGGCTGGCAGCATTCTGGGCCGAGGGCCCCAGTAGACCTTGACCCATGCAGTTATTCTCTCTGAACAGGTGGTCGTTATTAATAAACAGGTGTTCGGTATTTTCTCATAACAGAAAACACACCAGGTAGTCAGCTGGTGCCCACTTATCACTGATCACAAACAACCTAAAAAGTATTCTCCACGAGGGAGCCACGGGGGGCAGGGTCAGGTAGCTTAAATAATTGTTTTAACAGGTGTATGATATTTATGTGTTGTCCTGCCGCTATGGAATGCTCCAAGTATTTTTCTACTTGGAGGGGTGGCTAGGTTTTCCTTGCCATCATTCTTCCTGGCAAACAATATGTTCTATCATACACTCAGCATTTCTCAACATTCATACACTTAACACTTCTCAACAGTGGGTCACTCAGCGGGGTGAGTGCAAGGTGGGTGGGAGGCACCTGGGAGTGGCGGATGAGTCCCTGCAGGTTTCCCTCCATTCTCTCCTCCTCTGTCGCCTGCCAGCTCCCAGCCATCATGGCCTCTCTCTGGACCTGGGAGGAGTAGCCTCCTAAGTGGCTTCCTGAATCTGTCATCACTGTGGCCAGAATTCTGGCCGTAAACATGCCAATAATCTCACTCCACTGCTTAAAGCACCCCAGCGACTTTCCATCCGATAGTGAATACAAATCAAGCCTGGCAATTGCTGCTCCCTGAACATCCAGCTCCTGCATCGGGGTTGCCATCCCGGCTCTTCCCACGGTGCCCAGGTGGGTCCCCAGTCCTCAGCTCAGTGTCACCTCTGAGGGGAGCAGGGCTTCCCAGACCCCTGAGCACCCCTCCTTCTTCTCAGATGGCTACACTGTTCTCTCCTGGGCACTTAGTGCTAGCTGAAATTAGTTCTGCCCCCAGGACAGAGGCACCTTGTGAGCGTGGGAACCCAGTCTGTCTCCCTCATCGCTGTGGGGACTGAGTGGTCTAGGAGTGTCAAAGTGGTTCTGAGCTTAGACCCACAGAATGGGAGAATCAGACTTGCCCTTTCCAAAGTCTTGGAGCCTCGTTAGGGCAAAGGCGGTGATCAGTAGCTACTGGAAAGATCAGTAGCTAGGTGTCACGCCAACTGCATTCCAGCGCTGGACCTTCTCCCTAATTTGTGGGGGACCTAACGTGACTGACCAAGTCACTCAGTGACTAAGCCTCCTCTTGAGCTGGAGGGGGTTGGTGGTGAGCTCATCTTGTGCCCTGCCGGGCTAGGCAGCCCGAGTCTGAGCCCCACAGATGGATGGTGCCTGGGATCCCAGAATACACCAATGACAAACGCATGATGGCAAACGCACAGATGACAAGCAGGGAGGTGTACAGTGCTACCTCGGGGTTGGAACACCTGGGTTGGAGTCTGGCCTCCAACACACACTGACCAGGTGACCTTGTCAAGGAACGTCTTTGAGTCTGTTTCCTCCTCTGTAAAATGGGGACAGTGACACCTGCTCCAGGCTGGTCATGAGACTGAGATATGATGACCTGCAACAGCAGCCCCCAGAGCAGGGTCCTCATTGTCCTCTCAAGCCCTGGGCAAAGTGGCAGCAACTGGTAAGCGCTCAATAACGAACACAGTCAAGTTTACTTTCCCTTTCTCTCTCTCTCTCTCTCTCTCTTTCGTTATGCTTTAAGTTCTGGGGTACATGTGCAGATCGTGCAGGATTGTTACACAGGTATACACATGCCATGGTGGTTTGCTGCCTCCATCCCCCGTCACCTACATTAGGTATTTCTTCTAATGTTATCCCTCCCCTATTTCCCCCCACCAGACCCCAGTGTGTGATGCTCCTCTCCCTGTGTCTATGTGTTCTCATTGTTCAACACCCACTTATGAGTGAGAACATGTGGTGTTTGGTTTTCCGTTCTTGTGTCAGTTTTCTGAGAATGACGGTTTCAGATTCATCCATGTCCCTGTAAATGACATGAATGCATCCTTTTTTTATGGCTGCACAGTATTCCATGGTATACTTGTGCCACATTTTCTTTATCTAGTCTGTCATTGATGGGCATTTGAGTTGGTTCCAAGTCTTTGCTATTGTAAGCAGTGCTGCAATGAACATACGTGTGCATGTGTCTTTATAATAGAATGATTTATAAGCCTTTGGGTATGTACTCTCTTTCTCTTTCTCTCTATCCCCCCTCCCCTCCTCTCCCCTCCCCTTACTTCCTTCCTTCCTTCCCTCCTTCCTCCCTCCCTTCCTTCCTTCTTCCCTCCCTCCCTTCCTCCCTCCCTTCCTTCCTTCCTCCCTCACTCCCTTCCTCCTTTTCTTTTTTTGAGATAGGGTCTTGCTTTGTTGTTCAGGCTGGAATACAGTGGTGCGATCTCAGCTCACTGCAGCCTTGACTCCCTGAGCTCAAGTGGTCCTCTGACCTCACCTTCCCAAATAGTTGGGACCACAGGTGTGTGCTTCCACACCCAGCTAATATTTAAAAATGTTTTGCAGAGATGGGGTCTCACTATGTTGCCCAGGCTGGTCTCTAACTCCTGGCCTCAAGCATTCCTCCCACCTTGGCCTCCCACAGTGTTGGGACTACAAGTGTGAGCCACTGCAGCCAGCTGAGTTTCTTGAGGATGATACTTGGAGGCCTTCTTTATGTAAAACAAAACCAGAACAGTTAACACTGAGAGAGGCCCCAGAGATTGTGCAGCTTCTTCCTTTACGGTTGGCAAAATGGAGGCTCGGGCGTTTGGGGAGGGCCTGTGGCAGTTCCTGTCTGAGCTGGGGTGGAACCATCTCTTCTCTGACTCCACATGCTCTGCTCCCCTGCCAGCCACGGTCTGCAGGCCTCTCTTGGTCCCCCACTTTTCCTCTTCTCCCCTCCCCTCCACCCTCCACCGACCCCACTCTCTTCTCTGCTTCCTGTGTGGGACCAGATGTTCTCACAGCTGCAGAGGCCTCCCTTTCCTCTTCCCATTGGGTTTGAACCTGACAGGTTCGGGATTTACATGGGGGTGGGGGTGAGAGGGGAGGGCACGTTCGGAGTGGGGGGCCTTCTTAGACATCTGGGCAGACCTCCCCCTCCCCGACTCCCAGTGCTAGGCACAGCGTGAATGCAGGTAGCCTGGGCCCAGTGATTTGGCATGTGATTTCCCGGGGAGGGCGCTGGGTGCTCCAATTCTCTGGGGGCCAGAGGGAACCCCCAGTTCTCCATCTTTCCCAAATGTTTGAGGCCTCACTCCTCTGCCCCAGTAGGCCCCCTCTGGAGTCAAGAGACCCAGCTGGGAGGTGGGGTGTGACAGGGACCCTGGCCTACGCGCTCCTGTCTGGTGCAAGGCCTCTGAGGGAAAGTGGGGGGCAGGATGGCCCGGGCCTGGCAGAGGCTCTGACCCTGGCCTTGCCTCCAGAAGCGCCTGCCCTGTCTGTTCCCAGAGGCCACTCTGACACTCAGGGTGGGTGCTCTGTGAAGTCATTTTTATCACTGCTGAGCTAAAGTGGCCATGGGATCTTGAGTGGGGACTTTCTGTGCTCTGAGGCCTCAGTTTCCACATTACTCACTGTGCCTGCCAGGTGCCTAGGACCTCGGCCCCTGCCTGCTCCCCAGGCCTCCCCACACAGGGGGCTGTCCTGTTCAGGGTAGCTCCCTCTTGGCCCCTGGGTGGGGAGTTGAAGCCACTGCACGTCCTGATGTCTGAGCCAGAGGCCTGGCTGCCCTTGGGCAGTCCTGCTGAGGACACCTTAGGGCCTCGACATTGTCCCCCTCCCCCCAGCAGTCTCCCCAGGGACCTTCCTGACCCTCAGTGCCCTCCACTGCCACCTCTTCAGAGGCCCCTGGAGGAGAACCCTTTATAATCCGCACGGGGAACCCTGGCTCTAGCTCTGGGGGTCTTTTGCCTGTGAATGTCCGCTTGGGTTGGTCTGTCTTCCTCAGGTTGTCAGCTTCAGGACGGGGACCTGGCTGTTCCCAGCGGGAGCCCAGAGCCCCAGAACCCTGGCGGGACCGCAACAGGCGCTCAGTAAATACCCAGAGAGAGAGGAGGGAGGACGGGAAGAGGTGGGAGAGGGGGAAGCAGGAGGAAGCGCCGCGCTGGGAAAGGGATCTTGTCCTGGAGGTGGGGCCGCCCTCCAGGACCCCGGTCTCCCAGCGAGCGAGCGTCTGGGCTGCGGGCCGGCCGGCAGGTGGCGGTGCGCGCTCGGCGTCGCGGGTGGCGCCGGGGCCTCCGAGTCCCCTCCTCCCGCCGCTCCCTCCCCTCGCCAGCTTCTTTCTCTGCGCTCTCGCTCGCGCTCCCCAGCGCCCTCCCGCTCTCCCGGCCGCGGTCCCCTCGCCTGCGCCGCCCCGCCGCCGGCTCCGCCGCCGCCCCTGGCGACCATGGCGCACCGGGGGCCACCGCGTGCCCCTAAGGGCCCCGGCCCCGCCACCCGAGCCCCGAGCCCTGGGGCCCCGCCGCCGCCACGCTTGCGGCCGCTCCTGCTGCTGCTGCTGCTGCTGCTGCTGGGCGCCTGCGGGGCGGCAGGGCGCTCCCCCGAGCCCGGGCGCCTGGGTCCCCGCGCGCAGCTCACTCGGGTGCCGCGGAGCCCTCCCGCGGGGCGCGCGGAGGCCGGTGGCGGCGAGGACCGGCGGGCGCGCGGCACGGAGCCCCGCGTCCCGGGTCCGAGTCCTGGTCCCGCTCCGAGTCCCGGCGAAGACGGCGCCCCTGCCGCGGGCAACCGGCGCTGGGAGCGGGCGGCGCCGCTGGCTGGAGCGGCTTCGCGGGCGCAGGTCTCGCTTATCAGCACGTCGTTCGTGCTTAAGGGGGACGCGACGCACAACCAGGCGATGGTGCACTGGACGGGCGAGAACAGCAGCGTAAGTGACCTCCGCGCGCTCGTCGCGGCCCCTGCCCGGGACCCCGCGGGACACCCCGGCGGGACCGCCACGGCCCCCACCCGCGACCACCCCATGGTCATCCCGGGCGTTCGTGGCGACTTGGGCACTTGGGTCACCTCGGCGGCGCCCCTACTGGCCTCTGGTCACCGCTTACTTGGGGAGAGGTCCTTGGATTCGTGTGCCTGTCTCACCGCAGGCGACATTCCCACAGATTTCGGGATCCTGGGCCTCCTCGGGGACTTCCTCCTGGCCTCCGGATCCTCGGTTACCTAGGAGGTCCTCAGAGACTTCGGGAGCCTGCAGGTCCTCGAGGGTCACCCCAGCTCTGTGTTAGCTCCCGCACCCCCCAAGGCTCCACCGGCTGAGCGTCGCCTTTTGGAATTTTGGGCTCCGGGATCCTCCCCTCCCTGGTCTACCCGGGACTCCGCGGTGGCATCTCTGCAGGCTCCGGGACTTCCCCCAGTCAGCTTGAATCCTATTCTGGGACTCTGGGATTTCTGGGTTACCCTTCTCCCCGGGGTCCCCTAGTTTGACCCGTGGCTGCCTTGAGCTCCTGCCGCAGGTCTCCCCGCCTGGATGCACGGGGTCCCGCATACCCCACGGGGTTTATCCCCACACTGTGCTGCGGACCCGTGTGGCGCTGGCACTGCAAACTCCCCGCCCTCCCCCCACCTTCCCGGCCACTCTGGCTTTGCTCCAGCTGGAAGTTTGCCACTTCTGCTGGGGACCTCCTGCTCCTCCACGCACAGCCTGGAGCTCCTACCCTTCCCAGATCCTGCCCCCTCTGGCCTTTGGGGGTGCCTGCAGGAGGCACAGGACCCTTCAGATTCTTCCCCTTGGGGCTGCCCCAGCCTCACTTCCCTCACCCCGGGAAAAGGGCCGAGGGTCACTCTGAGGTCACCCTGGGGCAGCCCGGGGTGGGTCTCTAGTTTTGCAGCTTCCAGAGAAGGATTGGGGTAGGGAGGTGGCAGCCATGAATCCCCAGGGGAGGACACATTTGTATGGGGAGTGGAGATGGGACCCTTCCCTCATTCCTGTGCCTTGCTGTCCCCTTGGGTCCCCTAGGAACCCCCACCTCTTCTCACTTAAAAAGTCCAGAGGCCATAGGGCTGGGCCAGGGTTCCTATATGCATGGGTGGTTGCCTGGGCGGTGGGGAGCACTGGCCTCCGCAGCTAGGAAAGGGCATCATCTTGGCAGTCACTTGTGCTCCCCTCCTCTGTCCAGCCTTGTGGGGCTACTCCCAGGCGGCTGTGATTTGTGCTGGAGGAGGGATGAGCTGGGCAGATGACTATGTTGGGGCAGGGACAGCACTGAATGGATTTAGCCGGCCTAGAGCCCAGCCCCCAACCGGCCGGCGGCTATCAGGGTGCAGGTGCCAAGTGTCTGGTCTTGGGTCATTCCTGGCATCTCCAGCCTGACTATCAGCCCTCCGAGGGCAGAGCTGGCTCCCTGGGTGCAGTAGGCCAGCAGGGGGCAGTCAGGGTGCCAGCTGGGGTGCCTTACAGAAGGTGACAGGTGCTCCCTCCCTAGAACAGCCCTTGGGGGGGGGGTCCTCTCCATCTGCACCATGAGAGAGGGGTCAGATGCCAGGTATACTTGTGAACAAACGGCATCCACTGTATCATAAGCTGTAGTTCAGGTGGAAAGGTAACCCAGAAACTAAGAGCTCAAAGGACCAAATAAACACGAAAAGCAAATCCTGCAGGGCCAGAAATCTCTAACCCTCACCCCATTTGCCTAGGTGGTTGATCCTGCAGCTTGCTCCTGCCCCTTTGTCATTTAGCTTCAGGCGGAGGGGGGTGGAGGAGCCCCCTGGCAGGGGCTGGGCTAGCTGTCTTCGGGATAGGCTGACACCCAGCCTGCCCCCATCCTGACCTCACAGTCTGGGTGTAGGGCAGCCCTGGGAGAGAGTTGAGGAGGGAGCTTGGGCCAGCAGGGATGGGCAGTGGGGTGGGGGCTGTCAGAGGAGCCCATGCACGTGGCTTTGCTCTTTGAGGGCAGCAGCTGGGTTGGGTGACTCCTCTGTGACTGGGTGGGCTTGCATCCTGACTGCTGGCAGATGTGTGTTTGGGGATTGTGAGTTGGGGGGCAATGTTGGCTTCTCTTTACTGGGGGCAGAAAGTCCAAGGAACCAGAGAGGAGCTTTAAGGGATGCATGTCCTCTGGCCAGCGTGAAGCGTAGGGCAGGGGTGGGGTGTGGCACACCGGGCATAGCCTGACACGTAGCAAACACTTGGGAAACAGAAGCCAGCATGCCCTCATTGTGAGTAGTGAGTGTGGGCGTCCATGGGATCAGATGCTGGAGCAGGCATTGGGCTTCAACACCTTCCACTCCTGCCTCTCCCACACACCCATTCTCCGGACTGGGCAGTTGGGGAACACTTGATCATCCTGCACCTCGGGGAGCAGGCGAAGCTGCAGGAGTTTCATCTTGCCTGAGAAAACTCAGAAGAGGCGAGAAGGCTGTTACCTCAAGCTGACTAAGTAAAACTGCTTTAAGAGAAAAAATCCTTTCCTCAGTACTTGTTGCATTCGTAGTATTGTCTTCTCAGCACACAACGTGTCTTAGACATGTGCTCTGCTCCTCTAGTCCCATCTTGCAAGCACAGGACTACGACTTTAGCCAGGATTTCGCAGTGGGTTTCACGTCTGCTTGAAAGCACCATCTTTGAAAGCTACAACCAGACAGAAACTCACAGGGCCGGTTTGCTGAGCAGCTTTCCACACGTGGTATGTCCTTTAGTGCTCTCTGCCCTCTGCAGATGTCAACATGAACAGAGAGAGTGTTTACTTTAGCATATCAGGTGTTCTTCCAAATTAAAAGGAGCATTTGATGTGGGGGATGGACTTTAAAACATGGCATTTGAGAGCATCCCACAAGAAGGAGTCCCAGGATTTCAACCCCCGTTGCTGCAGCTCTGTGACTATTAGGCGAGTTTTCGTTCCAACGGCTTGGTTCTGCCTGCTCCCATGGAGATAGAGATGGGGACTCCCCTGGAAGTTCAAACACTGCCTCCCTGTCTGACGTTTAGCTGCAGAAACACATTGTTATGTGTGAAATTAATGTTTCATTGAAACCAAGAGGTATTGCGTTTTTACGGACGTAGAGCGGGCTGCTGCGCCCGGCTTGGTTCTGCATCTCCGGAGCTGCCCTTGGAGGCAGCGGTGCTATCTGAGGGGGGATCAGTATTACAGAGTGTGGCTCTCGGCCCCTGGGGTTGCGTTTTCATGTTATCCCTATGGGAATGTGCTGTGCCCCATCCTGTTCTTAATGTTTCTGGGCAATCGTGGGCTTAATGTGCTTATTTTAAGCGCAGCTCACCTGGGCTCCTTCCCACAAGGTACTTGATCCTCCACTTTGAAGCTAAATGTATCCTTTGACTTGAACGTGAGCTTCCTGCAACCACGTCCAGTTTGTTCACCTCTGTCTTTGGTCCCCAAGAAAATCAGCACCTCCCTTCCCTCCCCTCTCCCGCTGACCCCTCCCCCTCCCCTCCATACCCCTCCCCTCCCCCTCCCCTCCCCTCCCCCAGCCCTGGCGCCTCCTGCTTCTCTGTCT
>CAUYQU010050386.1:0-92908 GCA_963574635.1 Cheracebus regulus | reverse complement strand
TCCAGGATACACTTTAAGGGTGATTTTGCCTTGGGAAGAGTAGCACCCATCTGAAATTGAACAGAGGGATGCCCGCATTCCTGGTTATTCCTTGCAACTGCTAGCCCTGGGGCATCTCCCAGTTATAGCACCTTGTAGTTTCCTTGCCCCCTAGATGTGTGATCATCTTCCAGGGCCCCATGTGCTGGGTTTAATCACACTTACTGGCGTCATGGGCATACCCTCACTGTCTAAATGTCCTTATTGGCCACCATAAGGACATGTGGACTGCTGAGATCAGTGGCCCTGTACCAGCATGACCTTGAAGAACTCGGCCAGTGAGTCATGGATGATGGGTGCCAATATTCCCTAGCAAGAGTTCAGTTAACATAGGCCTGACTGTAAAGCTGCCCCAGGAGGATAAACTTCTTCAGAGGAGCCTCTAAGCACAACAATCCTAAAGAAGGTAATGGATGGCTACATGGCTAAGGCTGGAACAATGCTCTTAGGACCTGGGCCTCCTTCCCCACCCCACCTTCCATCATAGGAATATGCCCTAGAGTTGTGGGGCCTGTAATTAACTATTTGAGCCTTGGACCAGGTTTGACTATGGTATTCTAGATGGAGAAGTTCTGCTGTACGGAGAGCCAATCCTAGGCAAGGCAAATTGTACATTATTAGATACTGGCACCACTCAGATTGGTAAATTGTGGGTGACAAAAAACACAATGTCCTATAGCCTCCAGTACCCACTGATGGACTGTGGGTCCATTAGGACATAATCTAGCACTGTGGACTAAGGAACTGGCTCTGTGCACTTATACTGCAGGTGGTCCTCATAGGCATAAGCCTGAGGGCATTGTGGGCATGGGTCCATTTACTGCCACCCCAAAAGCCTCATGTGTAGGAAATATCTTAGAGGAAAGAGCTGGGAAGAAGTTTGCCTCACGGAAATTTGGACCCAGGAGGTTGGGATCTGAAAGGCTGGTCATGGCTTGCACAAGCAGCTTTTTTTCAAGCTGCCTGGGCCAGATGCTTCAGCAGTCCAGCACAGCTGCTGCTGCTGCTGTGGATCTGAAAGGCTGGGCATGGCTCGATTAGGAGGTTTTGCCTGCCACCTGGCCCAGCTGCTCCAATGGCCCCAAGGTAGCCACTGCTTCCACTGTGGTTCTGAAAGACCGGGTGTGGCTCACACAGGTGGCTGCACCTGCCACTCAGCCGAGCCATTGCTGCAAGCGGCCCCACTTAGATGTGACCACCTGCTTTCTGAAGGAGGAATCTACCCAGCCTTGCCTCCAATGCTGCACCCAGTCTTTACCTCCTTAACAAATTTAAAAGAAGCGAAGGGCTAATTAGCAAGCCAAAGGTGTTCGATACCACTCACTGCTCTGAAGTCTGATGTTCCTACTGGTAGTCTCACCAAAGATGTAGCTGGAGGAGGGAGTGGGGGTGTCCCAAAGATGCTCCCAGTTTCTTGATCCAAGGTCCTTGGCCTCTCTTACCCTGAAGAATGGGTAAAGGGGCCCCAGAGGCATGTTGAGCTTACTGTTTCAATAAGTATCATGGACCCATTAGACAGAGAGAAAGAGAGAGAGCTCCCATGCTGCTGTGGGAGGGGAACCCAGAGGGGTTATTCCTATAGGTAAGGAGCAGTGGAGTTTTAACCCTGGAGTTATTCCCTTCTCATTAATGTTCTCATCCAATGAGAGGAGTTCTTTCAAACTTCCTCTGGAGTGATTGATCTTTGGGGTGTGGATGAAAACTCTTGGACCTGGGAAGAGAAGAATCTTTCCTTAACATTGTCCCTTAATAGTATAAACTGAAAGAGTTATGAGGCTGCAAAATGGATTCCAAGTCAAGGCTAGAAAATTAGTCAATGGTGTATATGAGAATCTGTTTTCACTGGAAGGCAAAGAACAAAGGCATTAAAACTGAAAAATGAAAGGTTACAAAGAATTCTTCTCTAACTTTGCTTCTATAACTTCACACATAAGCAGGATTACAGAACCATACTATACTTTACAAGAGAGCCCAGAGCAAGGAAAGAAGATATATTTGTAGTGAACAAAAAGAGAAGAAGTATTATTTTGTTTCATATTCTATAGTGTTGTTTGGTGTAGAAAATATAAACTTTTGGAAGAAAGGTTCACACATGTTTATACTCTTTAATAGGTGTAATCCTATTGTAGTCTTATTTTCTGCTTTATGATTATGTAGTAAATAGGTCAACAGATTTCAGCCTTTACAACTATGAATAAAAGTAAGATTGATTTGTGTCTCATTTATCTTGTTTTTCAAGAACATCAAAAAGAAGCTACCATTAAGTCTCAGCAGTGGCCTTTCTCATCTTTAATAGTGGAAAAAGTTCCCCAACCTTTGGAAATATATTAAATACTTTCTGTGTGGCAATTAACTCCTATATTTTTCAGAGTTATTCAGCAACTGAGAAGTGGCAAATAAGTTATAATAGACAGATACCATCATGATTAGTTTTACCTTTGCTTGAAAGCTATCTTTATTCTAGGTTTATATCTAAGTTTAAGGCTCATTAGGAATGATAAGCACAAAACTGTGATGAACTTTTATATACTTTCTCAGTGTACATATCCATGTTTTCACAGTTATTTATATTTAAGATACTTCATCCATGGATCAATGAAATCAAATAATATTTTCTGAATTTTGTCACATTATAGCACAGTATGTCCATAAGAGGACAAATGCTGGACTTCCATTGCCTGGTTTAAATCTCAGAACCATGATATAGTTATTGAGAGACCTTATTCAATTTACCTAATCTCCCTATTCTTAGGTTTTTTTCAATTTTCATTCCAGAATGCAAATAAGCATCTACCTCCTAAAAATTTTGGTAGAATTAAATTTCTCAAATTATATATAGGTCTTAAAGTTTGGTTTAAACACTCTAGAAAGTTTCTAACAATAATTCTATGTATTTAACCTTTTGCTATGTGTGTTACTACACATTTAACTGTATTACATACATAAATTTACATACATAAATATTTACATACATTCAATTATATACTATAGACACTTTTGCATAACTATACACTACCAATATCCATTCTTTTATAGATTTATATGATATAAGAGAGATTAAGTGGAGTATACTTAAATCTCTCTTTAGTAGTGGAGTTGAAAAGACTAGACACAAACCCAGCATTTTTATGGCTCTGATAGATTTGTACTAAAAGACTAGTTTTGTTTTTAAATTATTTAATTATAATAAACTCAAATTTTGAGCATATTTAGTTACAGCTTTTTCTATTTTCCATGTGTTAATCACAACTGTGTATTTCTGTTCTCCCCCTACACAAAGGGAAAAACAGCCTTTATGCAAAAGTGAAAAAAGTGAATCAAATGGAAGAGTTGAGACAGTTATTACATGGGAGATTTTTGTTCTAAAATAAATATACGTTAGGTGTGTCTTCAGATTTTAAAGAGGTCAGTGTAGGCTGACAATTTGAATAAAGATGAGATCATAAAGTAGAGAGTAAAATAAATGAAACATGGGAAGCAAATATGGGCAAGCAGTACAAAGCTAAGAGAAAAACATAGGAGATTAGATAGATTTGATTGTCAAAAAATGATTTAAAACAATAACAATAATAAATTTCTATGAACAGAAAATAATTTTAAACAAAGAGTGTCAATGAATAATCTCATCAGGATATATAAGGTTTATAAATTTAAATATTCATACTTGTTGCTATATGTATTTATGGATGAATAGACGTAACATTGATTTGTGTTTCATGTATCTTTTTGCAAGAGCACAAAAAAGAAGCTGTCATTAAGTCTCAGTAGTTGCCTCTCTAATAGTTAATAGTGAATAAAGAAATCAAAAATAAAATTTAGCAAACAAATAATTTATATAAATATATATATTTACTTACATAAAGGAGTTTATCTTATTTCTGTATTTTAATATGAAAATAAAGGCATGATTTAATATGCAAAAGTGCTTTTAGAATAAGCAGATGACATAATTCTTTTCTTTGAAAATATTATCTTCAGAATTACTGAGTTGCATTTTTGGAGTAAAGCAGAAAAGTTATAATGAAGAGAAATAGTAAGATAAAAATAGTTGATATGTTTCAAAGTGTGAAAAGATTAAAAAAAGAGGAAAAATGGAACTATCCAGACATAATATATGATTTTTTAAAAGTTATTCAAAATTGATCATGTAGGAATTTTCAATAATAAGAGCTGAAATTTTTTTAAAAAGTTACTTAGCATTATGAAATATTTTATTTTTTTCTTAGACTTGAGATTCACATTTTATCAGGGAATAAATGTAATGACTATTATTTGTGCTTTGTTGTTTTGTATGTGTATATAATTTAATTTCAGTACTTTAGCAATAAAAAAATGGAATGTCTTGTTAGAGTATTTGTTTTTTGCTAATACATCAATTTAGTTCAAGTCTTATATGCTCTTTCAAAATATTTATTAAAAATCAAAATTTATAGTCATTATCATTCCATATTTCTAATTGTATTTCATTAACAAAAAATAAAATATTTTATACATCAGAATGCATGCATATATAACTATGCAACATAAGTTTTGGTTATTTTTGTTTTAAAATAAAAAGCCATTTTGATATATTTAGTAATCTATATTTACTTCCTTCACTGACTTTCCCTTTACCCACAACAAATTGGCTTTTGATTCTATATTCTTAATAAAAAAATAGTGAGATGATATATATCAGAAATAGCTGCAGGTACTGAGTAACAGTAGTAACAAAAAATAGACAAGACATAGTCTCACATAATTTTTAAATCAATAGACAAAGATAAATAATATAAAAATAAGCAAAAACAAACAAAAACCCCACCACACACACACACAAACAAAGCCCAGAACTAACAAAATAGTGTGGTATTATATGAAATAATTTTTAACAGTTCGAGCAGGCCTCTCTGAGGTTGTGGTATTCTAATTTTCTTCAGAGAAGCTAAAATCTTTATTATTATGTGAAACCTGTTGAATTAAAAATGTGAGCTAATTAGAATGTTTCAAACACACCATGCAGGACATTACTTTATAGGATAAATGAAACAAATTATGGGCATCTCCCACCCATGAGCTACTCTTCCTTATTTTAGCTCACTGCTTCAAACACTTCTTTTGGAATGATGGATTCTTTTTTTATATTCTCTAAATCTATATTTCTTCCCTCTACCTCTCTTAATCCATGCATTATAATGGTCAAGTAACTAATATAAATATGACCCAGATACTGTGTCTATAATCAAATACTATCTTTCTCTATATTTAATGTCAAATATCTAGTTTATTCTTGTCAGTTCGGTACAATGCAGTGGCTAAGAGAACAGATGTCAAAGCCAGTTTGAATAATGATTCTACCAACTACTAGCTGAGTTGATTTGGGCAAGTCAGTTAACCTTTTTGTGCCTTGATTTTCTCTTATGTAAAATGCGTGTATCAATCAGGGTCCAATCAGGAGACAGAAACCACATAGTGATTTGAAAAGGGGCTTTTAATATAAAGAACTATGAACCATAACATAATTACTTATAAAGGGTAGAGAGAACTCTAAATACCCTAGGGCTGAGGATCATACCTAAGGAATGAATAAACTTGTGAGGGGTCTACACACCCCACAGTTATGATTCAGAACTCATTAGAGAAGACGGGGCTTTACCCAAATGGATTGTGAAGTTCACTGTGTAGGCTTGGGCCAGAGATGATCACATTATCTAAGTAGAGGCTGGTCGGTGGAGAATTGTGTCCAAATTCAACAAACAAGAAATAACTCTGGAGTATGTGCAGGCAGGCTGAGATTGGGTCTACACTGGGGGTATTTTGGAGTCTCACTGGGAATCTTCCTGTGGGGTTATGTTGAGATTCTCTCAGGGTGGCTGGCAAAATATTAGGGAAATATTAGGGAAAGTTTTGGCTGCTGGGTTGCAGCTAAAACTCAATGCCAAGGAATTCCACTGGATGTTCACAGAAACCACTGGTAGGCATGCCATAAGAGCAACAAAGGATGGAGAGGAAGAGGAAGCAGGGGAAGAAGTAGGAGGAGGAGGAGGAAGAGAAGAATTAGAAGGAGAAACAAAAGAAAGAGGATAAAGAAGGAGGAGAAATGAGAGGAAAACACCAGGACTGAGAAGAGAAGCTCCTTCTTCCTATAATGTCTGGCCATTGCCATCTACTGGCAAAGCTTAATGTGGTTCTAACTGCAAAGAAGAAGTAGAGCTCATAACATCACAGAGCAGAAAAGAAGGTTGAATTTGGAGGTTAGAAGCAATAAATCGATAACTGGCATATTAGTTTTCAGGGGATTATATAACAAACTACCCAAAACTGGTTTGCTTGAAACAACAAAAATCATTCTTTCACAGTTTTGTGAACCAGAAACAAAATCAAGGTGCTACACTCCCTCTGGAGATTTTAGGGGAGAATTCTTCTTTGTAGCTTCTGATAGCCATCAACATTTCATCTGACTACCTCATTCCAATCTCTGCCTCTGTCTTCCCATGGCATTTTCTTCTGCCATCTCTTGTAAGAGCATGTTTAGGACCAATCTGTGTAATCTGAGATACTCTCATTTCAAAATATTTAACTTAATGAAATCTGAAAAGACCTCTTTTCCAAAAATAAAATCACAGTCCTAAGTTTCCAGGGCTAGGACATGGTCATCTCTATTAGAGGACCACCATCCAGCCTTCTAAATTGGAGATGATAATGACTGTGTTTAATTTATAGGTTTCTCAACAGCAATACATGAATTAATATACGTAAAATACTTAGAACAATGTCTTCTTGCTCACATATACTCTACAAGTATTATTACATCATTACCACCATTGTCATCGTTGCTATCATCACCATCACCATCGCTATCACCATCACCATCACCATCACCATCACCATGGCTATTGTTCCATCCAGCTATCTCTTAATCCTTCTCCTACTCCTCACTCTTCTCTTTCCCTTATAGACAGATTAATACACTTAGAAATTACACCCTGACTCTGTTGATAAAATTAGTGACTTTGAAGTTTTTCTCTAATTTTTAAAATGGAGATCTTTAATTTCACTTAAACTATATGCCAGATAATATAGTTTACCCTGTTTAAAGATAAATTAAACTCATAGAAGTTACATAACTTATTTATTGTCACTTAACAAATAGTGCTGACACCATTCAGTTTATAGAGTTTGTGGTACAGTATGTACTGTTACCATTATGAATACTCCATGTACTACTACTACTATTACTATTATCTTCATGAAAACTGTCACTACCTTTAAAAAAAAAAAAGCACATAGTAATATTTCCCTGTTTCTCTCATTTCCCATACTCTCTCTTTCAAATAACTATTTTTGGAAGTCTCTCAATTTAACAAAATACACACTTTCCTCAATTGGCTTTCTCTCCTAATTTTCTCTTCAGTTGCCATTTATCTTTTTGTACCATTTTAAATTTAATAACCTTAATTGAGCTTCCTAATATTTTCATCTTTTTTTCTTAACCTTTGTTCAACATAGCAAAAAATATGTTTATGCAACATAGATCTAGTGTTATCCTCATGATTTAAAGTACTTTACTGTGTTTGAGGGTTCTTCGGTATCTGGAACCAATTTTTTTTTTTTTTCTTTTTGAGACAGTGTCTCACTCTGTTGCCCAGGCTGGAGTGCAATGGTGTATTCTCGGCTCACAGCAACCTCCGCCTCCCTGGTTCAAGCAATTATACTGCCTCAGCCTCCCAAGTAGCTGGAATTGCAGGTGTGCAGCTCCACACCCAGCTAATTTTTGTATTTTTAAGTAGAGACTGTGTTTCACCATGTTGTGTCAGGGTGGTCTGGTACCCCTGACTTTGTGATCCACCCACCTCAGCCTTCCAAAGTGCTGGAATTACAGGAATGAGCCACAGCGCCGGCCCCAAAATATTTTTTGGCCTTCTCTTCTATCTACATAAACTAGGTTGCTCCCACAGAGTACTGCTAATGATTTCTCCCAAAATATTATAAACTCTATATATTTGTTCACAGAATCTTCCTTTTCAGATCATTTGAAATTCAAATCCAGCTCAGATATCACTTCTGCAAAATCCCACTCCAAGTCTCAAAGATAAAATAAGTTATGTCTTCTATGTTCAAACCAAATGTGAGTTTGGATTTTACCATAGTAAACATCTGATCAAATGAACCATACCATGAGATACCTACTTTCTCTCCTCTGGAGAGTGTTGGGATAGTCATCTTCATTTTTCTGCAAGAATATCTTATGTTGTCAAATGACTAGATGACAAAGATTAACTTTTTTTAAATTAAAGGTCCATATTTTATAAATATATGATTTATTAGATTTTACAACATTGTTTTCTTACCTTTTTAACTCATGGTACCCAAAACTGCTCCAAAATAAAACATAGCAGATTATTTTGGTTTTCTTTATATTTACCAGGAGTAGAGTCTAATTCTATTATTTGAAGTTGCTTTGTAGTGCTCATAGTTATTAATGCCCACCATTTTTTTTTTCAATTAACCTGCTATCAATTATGTATATTTGTTTGCTAGGAAAAATGGGCCCCCACTATGTGCAATGCAATATAAAAATAACTGGATATACTAATATAATATTTTATAATGTTTTGATTTATCAAAATTAAACTAAAAGTACAAAAATCACTCAGGAAGTTGCATATCATGCCTGAGATCCAAATCTCACATTTTGTCTTTTGCTGTTAGCTTTGATTTCAGTTTTAATTTATCTAACAGTTTTCCAGTAAGATTCTAATTTCCATTATTTATTACTTTTTCTTTTTTTCCCCCCAATGGCTTATGTTATATTTGTTTGTTTCTTTTTCTGTCAGTCAGTACAATTCCAATCCAACCAAAATATATTAGGTTTGTGCTGTCTGTCAGAGATTGTGCGAGGTGCTTTCTCATGCAGCATTTTATTTAATCTCCATAACAAACCTATGAAATAAGATACTATTTTTCTTTTAATGATAAATTATCAGAAAGATAAGTGACTCTCAAAATCATACAGTGATTAAAATTACTGGGGTAATATAAAAACAAAGCAGTATGATTTATTCCATCATTTATAATTTTTTCATTTTATTCTTATGCTTTCTCTCTTTAAATTCTCCTTAATTCTCTGGAGATATCTGTAGTATAGTTTTCTCTAATACATGAAATTGAATATTTTATTTGTGCCAAGACCTGAGTTCTAATATAGTAGTTATATTGATATACTCTGTCACCAAAATATACTTTATGCTTTGTAGTTTCGATATTGGTGACAGAGTTGGCAATGTGTTTTGTATGTCTGCATCCAAGAATGTAACTAGAGGTATGGGAGGGCAATAAAAGGAGGTGGGGCATAAGTCTCCTTCCTTTGGGGATTAATATTTAATTGACATTGTTATTAAAATTAAAAATTCACATGTAGTTTTAAAAACAATATATAGAGAGATCTCATGTATACTTAACCTAGTTTCCACCAATGGTAGTAATATGACAACTAAGATATTAAAATTAATACAATCAACAAATGTTATTCAAAATTCTCCAGTTTAACTCCTACGTGTGTTGGGTGTGTGTTGGTTGTTTGTATACAATTTAATCTCGTCTGTTATTCAACATCCCGCTTAAAATAGTAAATATCTCTATGACCACAGAAATCCCTTATGTGACCCTTTTATAAAAACCACCCCACCCTTCCACACAACACCCCCTCCCACTATTTCTAACCCCTGGCAACCATTGATCTATTCTCCATAATCCTCTTTGTTTAATTATATTGGCATTGACAGAAGCCAGATTGTTTCCAAAGTCTGTTTGCCTCAAGGATAGATAACTTTTGACCCAGTTATCCTGGTAGCAGTTGACACCACAGAGAACTTTCTATAAAAATAAATCTAAAGATTGATAAAATTTCGAGTCAATACACTAACAGTGTTGTTTGAGAATGTACAGCACTTAGAAAGTCATCATTCTATATTGTAGCATTAGGAATTCATTCATTGAATGAATATATATTATACTGTTAGCATCCTAGGGGTTTTATCACAGACATGCATCAGTGGCCATGAGTTGGGCAAGTCAACAGGCTAGATGAAGTGAATTCATCAAGCTTCAGCAAAGTTACCCTGTGCCTCCAACTTCCAAGACAGAGATGCCAAGAGCATCAGAGATGAGTGACTTTCTCAGAGCCTCAGCTGCTTTAGGGTGCCCAGGTGTCTGACCAAGGTAACCCCACTTCATAGAGATCATGCCCTTTATGCCAGGCATCTTTGGAGCACCAACTTTGTCAAGTTATCTCTTGTCTTTTAAAGGATTGCATCAGAAAGAGAGTATCTTCTCTCTGTGATGGTGACATGCTTTGTGCACTCATGTGCATAGTCATATTTGTGCTCCTCGATCATTTCCTAATTTCCAGCTATGCAAATTATACTAGTAGTAGTGGAAGTGGGAAAGGTATCAGTGACCATGCATGATATGCCCTAATACTTTCAGGACAACTGTCATCAATCTCAGCAGTCATGGAGTCTTTCAGTCTCAAAGCTACATGTTTGTTGCTGTGCATTTTGCAAATTAGACTTGGAGACCCCATGTCCTAGAGTTACAAAGATACATATCTCTGAAATTCCCTTATTTTCTTCCAAGGAATAGACTATTAGATGTGAATGAAAATTCAGGTTGAGTGCAGTTTTTATTAGATAAAAACAGGGACTTAAAGAGACAATTACTCTGAAAGCTGATACTTCTCACAACTGTAGGAAATGAAGGAAAAACCAGCAGGAGACTGGCAGAGCTTAGAAGGAAAGGTGCCTGCCTAGCAGCAAAGCAGCAGGAAACGGTTGCGTCTGAGGGGAGTTCCGCTGAAGAAAACACCTACAGAAATATATTAAGCACTTGTTCTAGGCAGTCACTGAGATGATAGTGATGAGATAAACAACTGTATGTATACCTGAGAAGATGTTTATGTGGAGAGTTCTTAAAGCATTCTTTATGTTTAAGGCCCATTGTGATATACAAACTATTTGTCCTGGTATGGAGAAGATTTTATATTACATTGTTGATGCCACTATTTGCTGGAATCGCATAAAAATGAAATGTGTTGTTCACATGAGAATGCGAATAATAGACTTGTTAATACCAGAGAAACCTAGACAAAATATATTTATTACTAAGCATTGGCAAACTTTCTTTTAATCAAAAGGAAATACAGCAATTGAGGCAAATAGGTTTATTGCTTCCCTGAACTTGCCTTATGAGGAAATAAAGTATTTAAGTACAATCAAACATCATCACTGATTCATTCTTTGCTCTCCTTCTGATATTACAGGCTGAGGAATTATAAAAGAGGAAGGAGGTTCTCTTGTTATTATGGATAGAAAGCAATGGTGAGAAACTATACAAAGTTAATATTGCATTCCTTGAAAAATACTTCCTTTTAAACTGATATCCAGAATTCCAAGGATACTACTCTGACTTATCCAGGAAAAAATTTAGTGAGGAAGAAATATTGCCTCTGCAAAATCTCCTCACACATTCTGAGTAAGAAAAATGTGACTTTATAAGATTATTTTCATAGAGAAAATATTTTCAAAATTGCATTTATTCTTTTTATTTATTTATTTTTTTGAGACAGGGTCACATTCTGTCGCCCAGGCTGGAGTGTAGTGGCACAGTCATGGCTCACTGAAGCCTCAATCCCTGGGCTCAAGTGATCCTCTTACCTCAGCCTACTGGGTAGCTAGGACGACAAACATGTGCCAGTATGTCTTGCTAATTTTTAAATTTTTTTGTAGAGATGGGCTCTCCTCATGTTGCCCAAGCAGCTCTTGAACTCCTGAAATCAAGTAATCCTCCTGCCTTGGCCTCCAAAATTGTTAAAATTACAGGCATGAGCCACCGCACCCAGTTTGCATTTATTAGAATTTTTATCCTGAGTGGAACTCTCCCATCACTCTAAGTGTTTTGGCTTTAAGTTCTTATTTTAGTTTATACATGTGTCTAGGTTAAAGAGATTTAAAATAGGTGATATTTATTCTTCTATGAAGAATGCAGAGGGCATTTTTGCCAAAAGAAACAACAGCACTGTCTGAAAAACTGATGTTTTTGGAGACACAGATTGTACCTCATGCCATGCATGAACTACAAAGCTTTTGAGTGGGAAAGCTTCAACCCAGGGGTGAGAACAGGTACAATGATAGCATAAAAATCTGGAGTTTCTATGGTTCACGGGGCAGTTAGCCAAACATCGGTCTCCCAATATCCTGAAAGCCAGAAATTTGAGAAACAGAAAGAATATAGATGGAGGTGGTGCTGACCCTCCACGTCTTTTAAACCAGAGAAACATGTAGAAGAATTGTCATTTTAGCAAACAAGCTCATGGGGGCAGAAGCACATGCTACTGATGTAATCTCAAAGCTCTGTGCCTAGATAAATATATGTGTTGATGGGCTATTGTGCTGTGAGTGTTTTTCTTCAGTGTTTTACTTTCTCATTTCCTCTGGTTTCTGTATAGAGGCTATTTTACAGTTCAAACCAAGAACCAATTTAGCAAACAAAGCAGTATATTTATATTAAGATATTACTTTTTGTTGTTGTTTTTTTGTATTTTGTTTTCCCCTCTTCTTTTTTAATATTTTCATGTTGACTTAGGCATTGATGACTTTGAAAAGTAAATGAGTCATTTTTTAAAAATGTAAGACTTTTCACAAGATGGTGTCAAAAGCAAAGGGAGCTCCTGCTCCTCCTAAAGCCGAAGCCAAAGTGTAGGCTTTAAAGGTCAGGAAGGCCATGTTGAAGGTGTCCACAGCCACAAAAAAAAAGAAGACCCATACGTCATCCATATTCCAGTGGCCCAAGACACTGCGAATAAAAGAAGAAATAAAAGAATAAAATAATAAAAGAATAAATATTATACCTCAAGTGTTATCTTTGACTAATATGAAGAAAATATAAGAGACTTTAACAAATGCCTTTGCTTAAAAATTATGTTTTTGCAACTAATACATTTCATAGACAACTTTTCCCATAACTGCATCTAACAAGCATGTCTAAAACAATGGGATAGGTTTAAATAATCTATATGAGATTTATTTTGGTCAAAAATTAACAAGTAATATCTTAACATTTGTATTTACTATAGGATGATTTTACATAAAGTAAATATTTAAAATACTAAGTGGGATTGCCAAAGAAAAAACAATCAATTTTGTTGTTTATCTGAAATTTCAATTTAAAAAGTGCTGTTTTTTTAATTTACAAAATCTGGTAATCCTGTTGCCAAGTTCATATCCTTACATGAGTAAGACAAGATCTGAAAAACTTGATAACAACAGGAAGATAATGTGTATATAATTAAATGAAAGCAAGAGAGCCATACAAGTTTCCCTAAAAAAAAGAAAAATCTTGCATTAATTAAATGCAAAAATCATGCAAAATCTGGTCAGATTTTGGACTCGTAGAGCAAGAAGGGAATTATTCTAAGTGAAGGTTATTTTAGCATTGGAAATGGTGTAAATAAAGTGAATAGTGTCATTTGTTTAAGAAGAGTGAGTATGTTGACCTGATGGGAGTAAAAGTGAGAGAATGGGAATAGTAAAGAAGATATATTGTGTGAGTTCACCTCATAATGGTTCTTACAATTGGCTGGACACAGTACCATATGGCTGCAATCCAAGCACTTTGGGAGGCTGAGGCAGGAGGATCTCTTGAGCCCAACAGTTTGAGACCAGCCTTGGCAATAAAGCCAGGTCCCACCAATATAATAATAATAATAATAATAATAATAATAATAATAATAATAATACATATCTAATGTTTAAAAAAGTGATTATAAAACACAAAAGAGTCATTTTAGATCTCAAGGGAAGACATGATAAAAGCACTTTTAGAAAGATTGTTGAATTTCTTTTTGTGAATACATATAAGGTTTATTTTGTAAAGATTTTCTTTTAATAAGACATCTAGAAATATTGTACAAAATAGAACAAATATCTTTTTACTTGTGGAGTTAATATTAAAATCCTGGAATTAATATTGCCAAAGGAAAATTATTAAAAGAGATGATAAAAGACAGAGTTATAGGCAAAAGTTGCTATTTCAACAGCCTTTGTGCTTTTAGTGAGTTTTTTAATTAAAAGTTTATAAAAACAATAGCTGGATACTTGGGCTTGCATGAGGCAGGAAGCTTGAACTGTGATCCATCCTAAGTAAAATTATCCAATTCTCAATCCTATAGGAAAAGATAGACTATAAAAAGATTACCTGTTCACAGAAAGAAGAGCAAGGAATTTTGCTTATGTCATCCTTAATTCTAAATGAAAAAAAAAAGTTCCTTCAAAACTTCATAACAATGGATACACAAAAAATGAAAAGCAAGAAATTATATCACCAGAGAAAATCACCTTCACTAGAAGGAAGCCAGAGAGTAAGGAAAAAAGAATACCACCACAAAACAAACAAAATGGTAAAGGTACGTTTCTACTATCAATAATATTATTGTAGGTTGACTAAACTCACCAATCAAAAGATACAGAGTGGTTGAATGGATGAAAAAATAAGACCTCATGATCTTTCGCCTACAAGAAGCATACTTGACCTATAAGGATACACACTGGCTGAAAATAAAGGGCTAGAACAATATTTTCCAGGCCAGTGGAAACCAAAAATAGCAGGAGTGGCTATATTTATTCACACAAAATATACCTTTATGAAAAAACTGTGAGAAGAGACAAATAAAGTCATTAAATTATGATGAAGGCATTAATCCAGCAAGAGGATATAATGACTATAACACTGGAGTACCAAGATGTTTAAAGCAAATATTATGAGTGCTAAAGAAAGAGATATATCCCAATACAGTAATAGCTGAAGACTTTAACTTCTGACTTACAGCACGGGACAAATCTCTGAGACAAAAAAATCACAGAGAAATATCAAACTTGTCTGTACTGTAGAATAAATGGATCTAATAGGTATTTACAATGTATTTTATCCAATGGCTGCAGAATACACGTTATTATCTTTAGTACATGGATCATTCTTAAGGATAGACTATATGTTGTCACAAAAGAAGTCTTAAAACATTAAAAAAACTGAAATTACATCAAGCACCTTATCTGATCACAATCGAATGTAACTAGAGATAAATTACAACAGGAATGTTAGAAACTACATAACACTTGAAAATTATACAATATGCTCCTGAATGACCAGTGGTTCAATTAATATATTAAGAAAATTAAAATTATTTTGCAATATATGATAATGGAAACACAACATACCCATAAATATATAATACAGCAAAGCAGTTCTAAGAGCAAAATTTATAGCTATAAGTATCTACATCAAAAAAGAAGAAAACCTTCAAATAAGTTATCTAATAATGCATCTTACAGAACTACAAAAACAAGCACAAACTGAACACAAACTTAGTAGAAGAAACTAAATAACAATTATCAGAGAATAAATAAATAGTACAAAAGAGGAATGAAGCAAAAAATTAGTTTTTTGAAAAGACAAAATTGACAAATCTTTAGCCAGATTAATGAAGAAAAAAATGGAGAAGACAAAATCAGAGATAAAAAAAATGAGGTATTACAATTAATATCACAGAAATCAGAGATAAAAAATGAGGTATTACAATTAATATCACAGAAATTCAAAGGCTCATTAGTTGCTACTATAAGCAACTATATGCCAATAAAATGGAAAATCTTGAGAAAATAAATTATTAGGCACATACAACCTATCAATATTAAACTATAAAGAAATCCATGCCTGAACAGACAAATAACAAGGGATGAGTTCAAAGCTGTAATAAAAATTTTCCCAGTAAAGGAAAGCCCATGACCCTATGGCTTCCCTGCTGAATTCTACCATGGTTTTCTTTAAAGAAGAGCTTACACCAATCTTGCTCAAGCTATTCTAAAAAAATAAAGGGCTACACTTCTAAATTAATTCTGCAAGGTCACTATTACCATCATACCAAAGTCAGACAAAGGCATCAATAAGAAAAGGAGAACGGCTAGACAATATCTATGATGAATATTAATGCAAAAAATTTCAACAAAATATTAACAAAGCAAATTCCACAATACATTTATAAAATCATTCATCAGTCAAGTGAGATTTATCCAAAGAAGGCAAAGATGGTTCAGTAGACACAAATCAATCAATGTGGTACATTGTATAAACAGAATGAAAGACAAAAGCCATGTAATCATTACAATTGATGCTGAAAAAGTCTGATAAAACTTAACATTCCTTCTTGATAAAAACCCTTAAAAACCTGGGGCTAGAAGAAAAATACCGCCACATAAAAAAAGTCATATTGACACACCCATAGCTAGTATCGTACTGAATGGAGAAAACCTGAAAGCCTTTCTCTAAGATCTGGGACATGACAAGAATATCCACTGTCATCACTGTTACTCCACACAGTACTGGAAGTTCTAGCTAGAGCAATCAGAGAAGATAAAGATAAAAAGGGCACCAAATAGGAAAACAAGTCAAATTATCCTTGTTCGCAGATATTATAATCTTATATTTGTAAAAATCTAAAAACTCCACCAAAAAACTGTTAGAACTTATAAATTCAGTAAAGTAGCAGGATACAAAATCAATATACAAAAATCAGCAGTATTTCTATATGCCAACAGGAAACACTCTGACAAAGAAATAAAAAGTAATCCCATTTGCAATAGTAAGAAATAAAATAAACCATCTAAGAATTATGATCTCTACAATGAAAACTATAAAACGATGATAAAATCGAGGAGAAAGCAAAAAGAAAAAGAAAAAAGAAAAAAAAGATATTTATTGTTGGAAGAATCAATATTATTGAAATGTCCATACTGCTCAACGCAATCCACAGATTCAATAAAATCCCTATCAAAATATGAATGATATTCTTCACAGAAATAGAAAAAGAAATCCCAAAATTTACATGGAGTCAAAAAAGACCCAGAATAACCAGAGCTATCCTCAGTAAAAAGAACAACTGAGTGGATCACATGACCTGACTTCTAACCATACTACAAAGCTATATAACCAAAACAGCATGGCAATTGCATGAAAACAGACACACAGACTGATGGGATACAATAGACAACTCAGAAATAAATCCACATACCCATAGTGAACTCATTTTCAACAAAGGTGTCAAGAACATACATTGGGGAATAAAGTCTTTTAAATACATGATACTGGGTAGACTGAATATCCATATGCAAAATAATGACTCTAGACCCCTATCTTTCACCATATACAAAAATCAAATCAAAATGAATTAAAGTCTTTAATGTAAGAACTCAGACAATGAAACTACTACAAGAAAACTTTGGAGAAACTCTCCAGGACATTGTTCTGGCCAAAGATTTCCTGAGTAATAGCCTATAAGCACAGGCATTCAAAGCAAAAATGAACAAATGGGATCACATCAAGTTAAAAAGCTCTGCACAGCAAAGGAAACAATCAACAAAGTAAAGAGACAACCCACAGAATGGGACAAAATATTTGCAAACTACCCATCTGTGAGTTCTCCCCAACAAATACTGGTCCAGAAGACCTGGACCATATTATAATACTGCCACAAAATAAGAATGTAGAAATTCATTTTGAAATTTTGATTAAAGTAACAGATAAAATCCAACCACATTTTGTTGTATAATAATTGTACATAAACAGTTCTTTTTTTCCCAAAGATGATTACAATTAAGTTTCAGTATTCACAGTCTATTATGTCAACAGTTTAAAAATATATAATTCCATAAGTAGATGTCAAAAAGACATGAGATAAATTTCATCAACCATTCTCAAGAAATTGTATTAAAAATGTTAAATAAAACAGGAATAAAACAAAAATACTTTAAAATGGTAAGGCCAAAATAATACACACACACACACACACACACACACACACACACACACACACACACACACACAGAGGCAATACCTGTTTAATAGTAAAGGGACTGTTACTAAACAATTAAATTGTCTATGACTTTTAACATGTTTGGGAGGTGCATTTTAGTGAGTATGATAAAAAGAAAATGAAATAATTGGTATAAACATTGAAAAGGAAGAGATAAAGCAGTCTCTTCTTCCAACATTTTCATATTTCAAATGATGTGATTAAACATAACAAAAGATAATAATAAGACTTTAATAGCTAAATTAATAGCTAAAATAATTCATAAACAATTGATATAAAGTTTATAGATTTAAAACGCATTATTACCTATGACCTAGAAATTGAAATCAGAAAATCTTCCTTTTCGGTATCTACATACCATAAAATCCTTAGAAATAAATTTATAAGAATTATTTAAAACAAATGAAAAACTATAAAATATTAACAAAAGAAATATGTATGATCAAATTAAGTTATATACTATATAACTATATTTTGATGGATATATTAACTAATTCTAAATTAGCATAGCTCCAATTTCAATTTAAAAATAAAAACAAGCTAAATAATCTATGAAGTTATAAATTTTCTTTATCTCTTTAGAGAGCAGAGTTGGCAAACAAAAGAAGTGTGTTACAGTGGCCCAACTCTACGATGAGAAACACAATACCCAAACCATTTCATCTTTTGCAAAGCAAGGAGAAAGAAGTGACCATCTTTAAAGAGGCTAAGAAAAAAGAACTTGAATTTTAACAAATTCTTATGGGCTATGTGTGATTGTTTGTGGTGGTTTAGAATAATCGGGAGACTCATATTGTGTCTGCATTCACTTTCTGTTCTTTTCTCTTTAAAGAAAAACATTTTTAATTGTAAGAACACTTACTAGGCGTCCTATCCTCATAATAAATTTTGAATGCACAACACAATATTGTTAAATATAGACACAATGTTGCACAGTAGATCTCTAGAACTTGTTCATCTTCTATAACAGAAACTTTATTTCTGCTTAATAGCACTCACTTTCGAGTTGATTTCCACAGACTGGTACCAGGTACTGCTGAACACGACTGGAGGCAAAGCAAGAGACCAAAGAGAGCCCCAACAGTAGAGTCAACATGCAAGTAGCGATTGGCTGCCAATGAGAAAAAAGCTGGCCTGCTTTCCTGGCCTTTTGTTTCATACAGAGAAAAATCTTTAAACTGTTGGAGGAGTAGAAAATCTTCTAATGCTTAGGACTAGGTGAAGATTCATTCTCAAGGGAAGGCAGAATCATAACATTTCATCTCTAGGGGAAGGGTAGAAAACATTATTGCCCCAAATCCTAGGCAAAATCCACGATTTCTAATGGAGGGAAAGAAGCAAAAATCATCTGCTTTTTGGATTACATAGAAGATCATCAGAATATCTCTTGTGCCCAGGGTCCTGAAGGTAAAAGTTATGTTCCTTCTGGGTAGTAGCAGAAAACAATGTCCTGCCCAAAAGTTAATAGATGTAAGAAGAAATTTGAAAGGCTCAGTTACATAGGACCTACTGAAGACTGAAGCTGGAATAGAACTGAGAAATCCTGTTCCTCAAATATGAATCTACCACTGAATAACTGGGAACATCAGTTCACTACTAGGGACCTGCAAAAGCATGAGGAGGCTATCTTTTTATCACAAGTGACTGGGGACAGCTGGAAGCCTAGAGTGGAAGAGGAAATCTTCCAGTCCCTTGGACCCCACACAACACTCAAAATAACAGCAAGACCACCAATGAAATAAATGGAATTCTGTGTTGGAGAAAGGATTTGAGGTTTAGACCTACTTAAATGTTCCCGACAGTTATTAAACCCCAGATTCCTAGATTATAAAGATCTGTAAATGCCTCCAGGATAAACATAGATTGAGTTTAGCTAGCACTGAAGTTTTCTGTTTCGACATTATTTTTGTTCATGGGTTGGCAGTAACAATTTGGTCTTACTTTTTTTGGAAAATAAGGTTTGGACCTACATAAATTATAAGTTAGAACTAGGACTCCTATATAAAGATATGACTCCTAAAGCACCACAGCTTCTATAAAAATAAAACATAAAATCTGAATACAGACAAAGGAAGATAACATTTTCCAAAAAATTCTTTAAAAGAATTTGTAAGTAAAGCCTGGCTCTCTTAAGACAGTTTTATTTGGATTTATATTCTCTGTAAGTGCAAGAAAATAAAGCCCCTCAAAACAAAAGTTAGCAAGCGTTATTCATGAGTAGAAGCAATTCAATTTTTAAAAAATACAATATAAAATCTGGCCTTTCAATATTCTAATAGATGAACCCTATGAACTACAAGTTAATAATGTAAAGCACGCAAGAAAAAAAGCAATTATGAGATATATTTGGGAGAAATAAAAATCTATCAGCATGGTTTAGATGTATAAGGCTCTAAGATAATAGATTTATCATAGGTATAATATGAATATAATAAAATGATTAGTACATATATATACTCGAAACCTATGTAATAAAATCCTATACTATAAAATATTGAGCAACTTTGAAAAGAACAAATTAGAACTTCTAAATATAAAAATTACATTAAAAGTAAAATTCAATACAGAGACAATAGAGTAGAATAGATGTAGCTGAAAAAGAGTGAACTGTTTAATAGATCTGATGAAATTATTTAGAAGTCAAAAAGTAAACAAAAAATATTAGAAACAACAGCTGACGGTACATGAAAAAGGTTCCAGACTCATCTAAATAGTACTTCAGAAGGATAAAGTAGAAGCAAGAGTAAAGAAACTAAGGAGCTTCTCAAAATAATAAAAACTATTAAGAAGGAAAAAAAAAAGAAATGTTAATATAAAGAGAGAACTTTCTGGAATTAAAAAAATATATATATAAAATTTAGAATTGTGAGCCAAATTAAGAAAACATGCACACACACCTCTAGACTTGTTGCAATTAAACTAACACTGAATACAAAGGAAACGTCTTTAAATAAATAGGACAGAAAGGAGAGTCAGATTAGTTAAGCATCAATAATAGCCTGACACCGGACTTACCAATGACAAAAAGAGATGCCAGAAAAGACGTAGATTGTTACTTTTCAAAATGTTAAGAAAAAATACCTTTCACAAGAGTAACTTCATTAGAAAGGCTGACTTTTTAGCACCAAAGCAAAGTGATAGCATTTCAGGCAAATGCATTTTCTATACATAGGTCCTCACCAAAGAAATTTCTAAATCTACTGGGAAAGGAAGAAATATCTCAGAAAAAATGAATGATACACAGGAAGAAATAATAAAGAAATTGAGAAATGTGCTACAATGAAATGAAAATTGAATTCTTAATACAGTAACAGAATTGTCAAAATGTGAAAGTAAACAGATGGACAAAAATATTGAACTGCTATTAAATATTAATTAAAATATTAGTTGACATTAAAATCATTCAAAAATTTTGCATTGTTTTGTAGGTAGGAGTATTTTCATTAGCTTTTTACTTTGTCAGCCCATATGTAAACATATTAGGGATAAGAAAGAGATGATACAGTAAATTATATAAATTCTGAACTACACAGAGCAAAAAGGAAGAAATAATTTAAAACATGTCAAGAGGAAATAGAGATACAAATAAGCAGCTTAAATGGAAAGCAACAAATAACATTTGAGAAAATATCTTTACCAGTTATTGTGTTAAATGTAAATGGAGCAAATTAGCTATTTTAAATTTAGATTTAAAAATTAATATTTTATTCAAAATATTTTAAAAATTAATGCTTTATGACATTAATTTTTATGACAGCTTTATAATCAGAATAAGTGATAAGGTAATAAGGAATATTTTGCTTTATATGAGGACATACAATATTTTTAAAAGTATAAATGACAGAAAAAAGAAAAAAGACTGTTTTCAAATTACTGAAAATTTGAAAAGAAATACAAACAATAAACTGCATAAAATGGACAAAAGGTTTGCAAACATTGCCCCAAGGATTTACAGAATACATATGCATTGTAAGCTCACATAGAATATTTTATAAAGCTGACCTTAAAAACATATCTTGCTATTTAAAAAAACCTGTAATGTAAAGCTCATATTCTCTAGATATAATACAAATTAACAGTTCACGACAAAAAAAGAAAATCTGAGAACCTCAAAATTCTGAAAATTAAAAACCAACACATTTATGGAAACTACTTCTGAGCAAGACAGAGTAAGAAGGAGTAGACATACAACTTAAAAAGTTGACAAAATGCATGTATAAAATGACTTTCAAAATCAGATAACGTACAGCACAGGACTGTAATTCCTCAGAGAATGAAAACAAATAAATTTCAGAAGAGCAGTAGTTTTGCTACCTACAGACCATTTCCAAGGCCCTAGCATAGTGAAAGTAGGCACAATTACAGCCATGTGGTCCTACTATATTATATAGACAGAGATCAGTGTTTAGGATGTTTAATATGGTTAGAATTTGAGGACACAATAATGGAAAGGAGAATGCGACATGGAGAACAAGCCCTGAAGATATTAGGAAATTTTTAATTCTTTGATTGAGTCCTGATATCCACATGCTTAAGAGGATATCATACAAATTGAGAAGGAACAAGACAGCACCTGTAAGTAGTAGGTAAAACAGTTTTAGGAATTCACAGTAATATAGGAATAATTAGTGTTTTCATGAGTCAGAAGGAGAGATATTGTGATAATGGGGCATGGGAGAAAATCCTAAGAAGAATATCACCTTGCTAGTGGTTTAAATTTTCTGTAGACAGTCATTAGACTACCCTTTACTCACCATAATAAAATTTAACAGAAAGTCTCAAAATAAGTCAAATTCCTGGTAATTTAATCATATGCCAGTACAGAAAACAGCACCTAAAATATAAAACTCATTATGGGCCGCATCCAATCAAGAATTATCAAGCAGGCAAAAATAGGAAAGCATAATCCCCCATCAGGAGAAAACACTGAACTAGCAGACATGGCTATTAAAGCAGTTATAAATTAGAGATGACTGAAACAAGTAGAACCAGAAGATGATAAAATATGAGAGCATGTGATTCAAGGTAGTTAGGATATAAGAGGTGAAAGAGTCACCAAAGAGAAGGTTGTAAGAGATGCAATGCCATCAAAGTATCGTCAAAATTTCAATAAAAATGAGAAAGGAGAATATTCTGAAAAGTGGTTGAGGACTTAGCTGGTGTTGCTGATGGTAGTGTGTGAACTTTAGGAGGCTTAGTTAAAAAGGATTCATGGGATTTGCTGTGGGTATAAGACTAGGCAGAAAATTGGCATGCAGAGGCTAAAAAGGATACAAGTTACATTAGTGATGGAATACAAAGGAGGCCTGGTTTTTTTGTTGTTAATGAGGTCAAGATATATAAGTCATGATATAATTAGTCCTGGAGGTCTACTGATAAAATATTAATTTTTTATTATAGCCTCCCTCTCACAGTTGGTCTCCTAACCAATTTACCCTGGTGACAAGGTTATATTCTAGCTCTAGTTGTGGGGATGAAGAAGAGAGATGGGGATGACATGTGGGTTTTATCATTTGGAGCAAGTGAGCTCCTTCAGCTTCCTTTATGCTGGATATTGTTGAATTAGGGAGAAGCGCAGTGTTGGGGGAATAATGTGGAAATGTATGAACTTCTTTTAATTCCTCCTACATGTATTAGTAACTCAAATTTAACTCAGGTAATAGTGACTTAGAATATTTCTATGTTAATATTATAATTGGGGCTTTAGTTTTGAAGATGTCTGAGTTTCTTTCCATCTTTTCGGTTTTGTGAGATATGTCCACTTATTCCAGTATTTGGACAAAGTGTTTCTACCTAATAACATAATATTGAGGGCAATCTTCATTGGAACAAAGAAATACTAAATTAGAATCTTGATCACACTAATCTTACTTGCTCATGAACTGAGATTTCAGAAAGTCTTATGCTTATGATAGATAGATATAGATGCAATCCTTTATCCTCCTCAAAATATCTTAATTTTTTCTTTACTGATTAATTTTATAATATTAGTTGAACACTATGTACCTAACATTTGACTAATATTGTCAGTTACAAAATTACAATAGTGATGAAGAATCATGATAATAAATCACAAATTGCTTAAGAATACAGAGGATGACATTGCGGACAGAGTGATAATTGAGCTCGAAAATTGAATTAGGTTTCTAAGATAGACATGGACAAAAGTATTTAACACAATAGAAAATAGCTGTTAAAAGAAATTGAGACACGAATGAGAATAGTACATACAGAAAGGTGGAAGACCATTGGCAAAATCTATTATAACGAAGTATTTGTTGTTGTATGAAATGGGCAGAAAGTCATGTTAGGAATGTAGAGAAGAGTGAGAATATATAATACAAGGATTGAATATAATTTCAAAAATTTAGACTTTATTCTTACCAATAGGAACTAAAAAAATACTTTTATAAAGGAAAATGATGTGATCGTAATTCAGTTTTAATTTAGTTCCATTAAATTATGAGCTATAAATAAGTATACTGGAGATATGTTGAGTAAAGCAATAATATCATGTTAGGAGAAATAATGATACCAATGGACAGTGACTGTATGATGCAGAGAAAGAAAAAGGAAGTTAATATTTAGTATTTATGTTCAGCTCTACTACTTACCAGGTGTGTGACCTTGGTCAAGTTGCTCATCCCTTCTCTGTCTCACCTTCTCTATTTTTAAAATAATATAATGATTGCATTTATATTACATATTTTTAGAAAGGTAAAAATTAACACAGGTTAAAAGCTCAGAATAATGCTAGGCATGCAATTAATAGCTGACAAAACAGCCTTAGTTATTATTGAGAATATTTCAGCTGATAACCAGATAACATAAGCCATTCTTAGAGCGAGACATAGACAAGGCCATTCTACTACACTGAAAGAAACATGACAATGACAAGGTTCTCCGTAACTATAGAAACAACAAGTCCTTTTGAGACAAAGTAGACAATTTCTGCTTTTTGGTTTTTGTTTGTTAGTTTGTTTTTACTAGTACTGTAACTCTAGTCCCTCTTTAGTTCTTCCACCAACTAAATGGTTGGTAAGAATATCATTTATCCATATTGACCCCACTTCTTAAGAGATCCAATCCAGGTCTCTAATTTCTTAATTTCTTCTTTAACATCCAAGACAATCTCAAATCCTATAGCAGTTGCTCTAAACTTCCTTTTTCTGCAAAATCTACATTTCCTTATATTAAGTTCTTTCTGCAGTAAGCTAAAGAAAATGGAATTTGACTACAAGCGTTTTTCTAAAGATTTTGCCTTAAGAACATCAATATTATCATAATTAATACTATTATTATCAGCATTATCCAACTAAGTGTGTACTTAACCTAACATAATGCTTTGCATTAAAAAGCACTCAGATATTATCTGATGAATAAGTGAATAAAGAAATTGGCAATTAGGAAGCATTTGTCTTCATGTAGCTTATTGGTACTTGACAGTAAATCTCATTGGATCTTTAAGATATCCACATTAAGAATTCATTCTATGTAACTAACAGTTAAATAATCTGAAAAGAATGAATTCGGGGACTCATTCAAACTAAAAATAAATTAAATAATTAATACTAAGTCATACAAATTAATTAATCCTAATGGTTTTCTGGCATTGATAAAGTTACTTTCCATTTATGTTTCTCTGTTTTATTATCTGTAAAATATGCATATGAATATTCATGTCATAGTGTTGTGGAGGAAATTAAAAGAAATACTAGACAATAAATACACTGTAACTGATAGTGTCTCTGCTGATTAGTAGCCTCTCAGTACATGTTATCAGTCTTCTATTTCTTGCCTCAAAAGTGACCAAACTGTGGTTATGGAGTCAAGCTTCAGCTCATTAAGCCATGTTAACATCATACATTAAATATGTAAATTGGTAACTGTCTTTAGTGCAAAAGATATCTAGAGAATTTCTACAGGCATTTAGAGTGTTAAAGTCAGTTCAGCATTTAAATACCAATTCACTGTATTAAAAATAAGTTTGCTTGGGTATTCCCAAGCTTCTGAATTTTGTCTCTCCTTTAAAATTAGATGTTAATTGATAACACGTATGAACATAATTTTAGAAAATATGCCTTTTTACACAGAAAGCAGTCAAAGAAATGTACCATATATTGGTAACCTAAGCAAATATTTTTTAAAACATCTACTGTCAAAATGTCTGATTTATAGATTTTGTGAAACTGAGTTTGCATATTTTGTTTTTTTATGAGTAATATAGCATTTTCAGTTTGACTAAGGAATATATTTCACATTTTCCAATTAAAAACAACATTTTGAAAGCTTTTTATTTGAGCAAACACAACATAATAAAGTATTTTTATTCTTTAGCTTGAAGGCAGGTTATTCCGTTTGCTTAAACTGTTCAATTACTCTTTAGAACTATCCAGCATTCAGTCTGTTTCTTCTGCCTAAAACAAGCAGTCAATTTTAATTAACTTGGTGCACAGAAGTCTTTGGCATTTGTGGAAACTGGGCACACAGCCAATCCTCAAAATACCACTGATCAATTTGCCTAGAAAGAAGTGAAAAATGGAAGATATTGTCTTGGAAGAGATTCTGAATGTTATTCTACAATCGAACAGCTAAAAATTAAGAATTTAAATTTGAAAATTTTAATTCAGGGAAAATTTAATACCTTATTTAAAAATTATAGGTTTAATAATTACCTGAAAATTTGGGGATGTGACTAAACAATGAATGGTTAAAAGCCTAATTTTACTATTACTTATTTTGAATCTCTGTATAAACAGTATCCTCTGTATTTTAGTACAATCATTTTGGAGCAAAGTCAATGAGATTTGGCAATCTTCTTGGACTTACTCTGTGAGGAATTGTTAAGATGGTAGAGTTATAACTGTGTTTCAAAAACAGTTTATGATTATGTTGTCTAAACGAATACAAATCTCCTGATACCTAAAATATTCAGCTTTGTTTTGTAAAGCAGGATGCATATGTTTAAAAGCCACTTGTTATTTTCTGAATTTTTTAAAAGGTATGCTACTGGGTATGAAATGGTGTCTCATTGCAGATTTGATACACCATTGCCTAGTGATTAGTGATATTGAGCATCTTTTCATGTGATTTTGGCCATTTGCATATTTCTTTTGAAGGAATGGCTATTTTAGTCATGTATGTATGTATGTATGTATATATGTTAAGATACAGGATCTCCCTCTGTCGCCCAAGCTGGAGTACAGTTGTGCTATCCTAGCTCATTGTAATCTCAACTTCTTGGGTTTCAGTGATCCTCCCACCTCAGCCTCTCAAGTAGCTAGGAATATGGGAGCACACCACTATATCTGAATAATTTTTTTTTTATTTTAGCGGAGATGGGAGTCTTGCTGTCTTTCCAGGCTGGTCTCAAACCCTTGGCCTCCCGTGCCAGCCTCCTAAAATGTTGGAATTACAAGAACAAGCTATCATGCCTAGCCTTTGCCCGTTTTTGAATCAGGTTGGTTGTTTTCATTGTTGAGTTTTAGTAGTTCTACATATGTTCCAAACATTAAGTTCTTATCAGTTATGGGATTTGGAGATATTTTCTCTCATTGTGTAGGTTGCCTTCTCATGTGTATATAGTGCCTTTTGATACTTATTAAAAAAGATTAAGTTCAATTTGTCAACTTTTTCTTTTGCTCTCTGCCTTTTGGTTTGATATTCAAAGTATCATTGCCAAATCCAATATACTGAAACTTTTGTCCAGTTTTCTTAAAAAATGTTTAAGCTTTTATTTGTTGTATTTAAGTATTTGATTCATCTTCAGTTTATTTTTGTATATAATGTTAGGTAAGGGTTCAACTTCATTCTTTAGTTTGTGGACATCCAGTTTTCTCACCACATTTATTGAACAGACTGCCCTTTCGGCATTAAATGTTGTTGGGATCTTTATCAAAATCATTTGACCACATGCAAGAGAGTTTTATTTTTTTGTACTTTCTATTTTATCAAATTGTTTTATATGTTTGTTTTTATTCCAGTGCCACCCTGTTTGGATAACAGAATTTTGTAGCAAAATTTGTAATCAGGAAGGATTACTTCAACTCTGTTTTTTTTTTTGAGACGAAGTTTTGCTTTTGTTCCCAGGCTGGAGTGCAATGGCACTATCTCAGCTCACCACAACCTCCACCTCTCAGGTTTAAGCAATCCTCCTGCCTCAGCCTCCCAAGTAGCCGGGATTACAGGCATGCACCATCATGCCTGGCTATACTCTGTTATTTTTGTAGATTGTTTTTGGCATTTAGGGTTCCTTGAAAATCCATATAAATTACAGAAATGGTTATTTTATTTCTGAAAAAAATGTAATTAAGATTTTGAAAGGAATTGCACTGAATTTGTAGATTGTTTGGGTACTATCAACATCCTAACAATATTGTTTTTCTTAAGAGTGTATACAACTTTATTAATATATTTTTAAATTTCTTTCAATAATGTTTGTTTCCACTACACAAGTCTTTGTATTCATACCAGTTAATCCTTGCTTTAGTTAATTCATAAGTGTTTTATTCTTTTTAATGCTATTGTAAGTGAAATGCTTTTGTAATATTCTTCTAGATTATGTATTGTTACTTAATAGAATGCAACTGACTTTTGTGTGTTGAGTTACTTTAGTGCTGCTTCGCTGGAATCATTTTTAGTTCTAACAGCTTTTTTCTTGAACCTTTAGAATTTTCTAAACATGCCATGATATCATATGTAAGTAGAGATAAATTTACTTCTTCCTTCCCAATTTTGTTGACTTTTCTTTCTCTTTCTGCTTAATTTCTCTGGCTACAATTGCCAGTGCTATGTTGAATAGAAGTGGCAAAGGGAGCATCTTTGCCTAGCTTTTGATCTTAGGAAAAGTATTTTTAGCTTTTCGCAATTGATATACTTTTCACTGTAGGTTTTTCATATATAAGATTTTATTATATTTAAGTATTTTATGTCTGTTTATAGTTTGTTGAGTGTTTGTGAAAGGGAGTTAACTATTGTCAAATCCTATTTCTGCAGAAATTGAGATGATCTTTATTATTCTTTTTCTATTTTCTGTTAATGTGACTTGTTGCATTGATCAATTTTTCTATGTTCAATCATCCTTCCATTCCAATAACAAATCCCATTTGTCCATGTTATATAATCCTTTTAATAAGCTGCTGAATTTGGTTTGCTAGGATTTTGTTGAGGATTTTTGCTTCAATATTCACAAAAAATACTGATTTGTCATATTTTCCAGTTGTATCTTTGTGTCACTTTGATAAGATAATACTCGCCTAATTGAAGGAATTAGTAAGCATTTCCTGTCCTTTCATTATTGGGAAAAGTTTGAGAAGGATTAGTGTTAATATTCCTTTTAATGTTTGGTAGACCTCATCCATGAACACATCAGGTTCAGGGCTTTTCTTTCTTAGAACATTTTGATCACTGATTCAATCTCCTCACTTGTTACAGTTCTACTCAGGTTTTGCAATTATATGTAATTAAGTCATTTAAGGTTTTGTTTTCCTATGACTTTTTTCATTTCATCTATGTTATCCAAATTGCAATTATTTAGGTGGGAAGACATATATCTGGTACTTTCTGCTCCATCATCTTCCAAGAATCCCTTCTTGGATTCCTCAATTTTACTTAAAAAACTAAAAAGTACATTAATTATATAGCATTGACTAGAAATTGAAAACTATATATTTGTTTTTACAAGTCATTACCTAATATGTCTTGCTATTTCTGAGATTTCCCAAATTAGAAAATTTATGTTGTCATACATTTTATTTATCCTGAATCAAGTGCTAATTTATATCACATTGTCAGAAGTGAATGGAATAAATTGAGTTAAATTTGGTCTGTTTGTTACTACAGCCTGAGTGAAGCATGTAGAAAGATAAACTATTAATATATTATTGAAGAATTTGCATATGACAAAAAATGAGAGCTATTATAGTATAAACAAACATGCCTGCAAACAAACATACACACATGTATATTTGAGGTCTCATCATGATGACTTCTTAAATATTCAAAAGTAGATTACAAACCTAATCAAATTTTATGTATTGTTTATTGAGAAAAATGTCAGAATGGGGAAATTTTTCAGAAACGTGACAATAGAGAGGTTATTCTGTAGAGACTGAAGTAAACTTCAAGCTTTGGATATTATCAAATATTTATTTTTAGACAATAGTAAAAAGAAATACAATATAGAAAACAAACAAGAAGGAGAGCTCTGATACAAAAAAGAAGAGGCTAGGGTTTATAAACTTTTCCCACATATAACTTTCAGCATTTACTTCAAACACATTTGATAAATATCTAGATGTCTAAGGATTAGTTTCAGAAACAGTTGCCTAATCTCTCTCATAGAATTTAAATTCAACTTTTTAAATAAATACTTTTAAAAATTTGACAGTTGTTCAAATTATTCGAATTATATGACATTCCTGTGTTTATTTCTGTTTAAGAAATAATATTAATTTTACATATAAAACCACTGTAAATGTTTACAGAATAGAATGTGATGTTTTGATATATGTATATAATGTGAAATGATGAAATCAAGTTAACGTATCTGTCACTTCACTTAGTCATCATTTTTGTGGTAAAAATTTTGAAATTTAGTCTGAAAAATTTTGAAATACACAACAAATTTTCATTACATATTGTCACCTGCTGTGCAATAGAACTCAAAAACTTACTCCTGCTGTCTAATTGAAAATATCTACTCTTTGACCAACATTTCCCCATCTCTCCAATTCGTCTCAGCTTCTGGTAACCACCATTATACTCTCTCCTTCTGTCAGATTGACATTTTTACATTTCACATGTAAGTCAGATTATGTGATACTACTGTGGTTGGCTTATTTTATTTAGTATAATGTCCTCCAAGTTTACCAGTTGTTTCAAGTAACAGATTTTTTAATAGGTTGAATAGCATTCCATTGTGTATACGTACTAACTTTTCATCATCAGTCATTTGTTGATGAGCACTTTGATTCCATGCCTTGCTATTATGAATAATGCTGTAATTATAAAGCAGTTTACATGGAAATGCAGACATTCTATGACATGTTTTATTTCATTTGGATTTCATTTTATTTGTGTATAAATAAAGTGGGATTGCTGGATTATATAGTGTTTCCATTTCAGGGTTTTTGGTGGATTTTTCATACCATATTCCATATGGCTGTATTGATTTACAGTCCCAGCAACAGTATACAAGAGTTTCCTTTTCTTTTTTTTTTCTTTTTTTTTTTTTTTTAGAGACGGGGTCTCGCTATGTTGCCCAGGCTGGAGTGCAGTGGCTATTCACAGGCGTGATCCCACTACTGATCAGCACGGGAGTTTTGACCTGCTCCGTTTCCGACCTGGGCCGGTTCACCCCTCCTTAGGCAACCTGGTGGTCTCCCGCTCCTGGGACGTCACCATATTGATGCCGAACTTAGTGCGGACACCCGATTGGCATAGCGCACTGCAGCCCAGAACTCCTGGGCTCAAGCGATCCTCCCACCTCAGCCTCCCGGGTACCTGGGACTACAGGCACGCGCCACCGGGAGTTTCCTTTTCTTTACATTTTTTCAACAAGTATCTTGCATCTTTTTAGTGATTCTAACATTTGTAAGCAGATATCTCATTTTGATTTTAATTAGCACTTCCTTCTTGGTTAGTTATGGTGAACTTTTCTTTTAATAAACCTATTTCCATTTGTTTGTCTTATTTTGAGAAATATCTGTTTAGGTCCTTTGACTATTTTATAACTGTCTTATTTGTTTTGTATTTTTTTTATTTTTTTCTGTTTATATATACATATATGCATATATATTTTATTGTCCTTTAGGTTCTGGAGTACATGTGCAGATCATGCAAGATTGTTGCATAGGTACATACATGGCAAAGTAGTTTGCTCCCTCCATCCCCTGTCACCAACATCTGGCATTTTTCCCCATGTTATCACTCCCCAACCTACCTACCCCTGGTGTCCCTCCCCTAGTCCTCCCCAAGAGACCCGGTATGTGTGTGATGCTCCCCTCCCTGTGTCAATGTGTTCTCATTGTTCAACACATACCTATGAGTGAGAACATGCGGGGTTTGATTTTCTGTTCTTGTGTCAGTTTGCTGAGAATGATGGTTTCCAGCTTCATCCATGTTCCTACAAAGAACATGAATTCATCCTTTTTTATGGCTGCATAGTATTTCATGGTGTATATGTGCCACATTTTCTTTATCCAGCCTATCATTGATAGGCATTTGAATTGGTTCCAAGTCTTTGCTGTTGTGAACAGTACTGCAATAAACGTATGTGTACATGTGTCTTTATAATAGAATTTATAATCCTTTGGATATATACCCAATAATGTGATTGCTGGATCAAATGGTCTTTCTAGCTCTAGATCCTTAAGGAATCTCCACACTGTCTTCCACAATGGTTGAACTAATTAACACTCCCACCACAATAAGATATCACCTCACGCCTCTCAATAAGGCTATAATCAAAATACAAAGAGTAACAAGTGTTGGCAAGGATGTGGAGAAAAGAAAACTCTTTTACACTATTGGTGGGAATTTAAAGTAGTACAGCCACTATGAAAAGTTGTTTGAAGATTCCTCAAAAAACTAAAAACAGTTATCATGTAAACCAGCAATCCTGAAATAAATTTGTTGAAGAAATGTCAGCACTTTCATGTTTATTATTGCACCGTTCACCATAGACAAGTCATGGAATCAACCTAAGTGTCCATTGACAGATAAATGAGTGAAGAAAATGTGGTATATACACACAATGGAATGCTATTCCACTTTAAAAAAGGAAGAAAATTTTGTTATTTGCAACAACGTAGATGGAGTTATAGGACATTGTCTAAATGAAATAAGCCAGGCACAGGAATGTGAAAAACAGATTTTAAAACCTTCATCTGAAATTCTGGTACTTGAGTAAAAGTGTGAGAAAGGGGTAGAGACAAGTAGATTGAAATTTTGGAGGTGAGTATTTTGAAGTGGCCTCAAGTTGTTTTTTGAAGTTGTTAAATATGACGTTCACTGACCCTTTAGTTCAAGGCCAGGCCTGAGATAAAATCTGGATATATCTGGTATCCCTTTGAGTTTATGTTTGTCCACATTGATTTTTGTAGAGACTGAAGGTTTTTGTGAAAAACGCTTGAACCCTGTTCACAGTATGGCGAGTATAGCATGCACAGAGCCGAAGCAGAGGAGATGAAGGGAAGTACAAAGAACTTCAGTGGGAATTTCTCCTATGGTGAGGAATTTGACTTAGCCTGAAATGAAGCAATAGGAAGGTCTGAAAGTAGCATAACTCTGGCAGACCCACTCCCCAGGTAGAGAGTTAGCTGGAGCATGAGCTGAAAGAGTATTTTTACAAAACCTTGCAACATTGTTGGACCCAAACAACTCTGCTTTGTGAGTGCCCCAACACACACACACACACACACACACACACACACACACACACACACACACACCAATCACATCACAGAGGACAGGAGTTGTTTCCCCTTACCTCACTGAGGACTGAGCATCACCAGCATTAAGAAAAACACCTGGATCTACCCAACATGTCAACACTTGCCCAGCTCCAGGAGAGACAGTGGCTCACAAATGTATCTACAGCATTAAGTGGGCCATCACACGCAGCGGTAACCTGAAAGTGGCTAAATTGTCCAGGTCAGCAGAAAGTAGCTGCCTTGGTCCTCATCCTATGTAAGACATGGGGACTGACTTATATATCTAGGGGACAGGAGAGGTGGAGAGAGATGATCTTTCACAGTGGGGGTAGGTGTAAAACCAGTGAGATTTGGGAATTAGTATTAATACAACCTCATTCAACACACAGGCAGCTAAGGCTTGGGCTTATTTGAGCCACAGGTTTGCACTTGGAACACTTACTGACAGCTTCCCTTTATTTAATTCCTGTGAATAAGGAGCTGTTCCTATTAGCTGTCATTAACTTCACTTCTAGTTCACAAATGGAAGGAACATGTGAGCAGCTCCTGCTCAGATGGCCACAAAATATTTTCAAAGTAAAATTCCTTTCTCTTTCTGTATAGATTCTTGCTATCCTAATTTCAGAGTTCTGCCCAGTCTTTCTCAAGCTATTTTTGTCTCTTTTGTTTATTCTTATACAAACTATGTGTCTCATTAGCCCAGCTGGATGGAATAATCCTCAGATACCTACCCCTGTCTCTTACTGACTCCATGGCTTCACCTGCTGACAGGGCATTGTGGCTGGTCCATACATAAGAATGATCAGCCGAAAGGGCGCAAAACATAACTAATTTGATAGCTGTAGCCTAACTCTCCAAACTTCCAGCCAAAGGCCACCAAAACCATCGGAAAGAGGGAGATTCCTATCCCCAACAAAAGGCGAAGGAAGGGGTAAGCTATCCTCAGGCCGAAGTGAGAACTCTAACCTCTATAGCTCCAAACTCCTTGAAGACTTAAGGGTTTGCTTTTCTCATCAAAGAAATAAAAACAGAGAGAGACACACACAGGATGTGAAGGAGCACTAACATCCAGCAAGCAAACAAAAACTAGTTATCTGTCAATCAGAGAAAGGGGAAAACAACAAGAAGAGAAATGCAAAAAAAGTAGGAAGGGCAGCTGGCAGAGAAGAAAGCAGGGAGGGCAAGTGAGAGAGATCAAGAGGGAAAGGAAGGAGAGACGGAGAAGGGGACTGAGCTTGATCAGTGTGATCATTGTTATACAAGAATTCAGAAATCTCATAAAAAAAGACAAGACATGTGAGTCATGTACCTAATACATGACTTAAAACTCCTCCTGCTTGTAAAAGGTATGGAGCTGTGCAGAAGGCGAAAAAGAGCATCAAGTTTCCTATGGAGTCAATAACACTATGCAATATCTATTGGGAGAGGGTAGATTTGATCAATTATCTCACCTGGAGCTGGTCTACAGTGATTACCTAACAACATATATTACCTGATTTTAAATTTTAATTGTTTCTATGCTTATACTGTTTACATAAATAATATATTACTTTGGTCATTATGTCAGTATATTAGTATTCTGGACTGGAATGAAACAGAATACTACCTGAAACAAATATATTTGTTTTCAATCAGGTGTTTTTCTTTTTATCAGTTGTTTGAGTCTTTCAAGGTGCCTGAGGCTGAGTCCATGTACCCTTAGAAACCACAGGCAGAGTCTGATATACAAAGGAGACAAGACCAAAGTCGGGGAATCCTGGGTCACCACAGGCAAGCGAGTATCCTTCCAGTTTCACTCCCTCTTATTCTAGGTTCCTGGAACCCATTTGTTGACTTGTCCCCTGAATTCTCTGAATCCATATTTTTCAGTAGTTCCCTGTTATTAACCTATTTCTATGTGTCTTTACTGCTGAGGTTCGTTGGAGGGTTCCCCTACTTCACTATTTCCACAGCCATTCCTCATCAGCAGCTGCTGCTTGGCTGTCTTCTTCCCTGATGGATACCACCTATAGGTTCCTATGACCTTGGCCACACTTCAAGCTTGATGAATCAAAGTCATATCAATCAATTACAATACTATTTTGTCCCCAAGACTAATTTTAACCATTTTCCTTCATGCCCATTAGAAGTCTCATGAGGCCCCCAAACTTACACAAACCAAGCATCAAATTCTTATAGCGTCCAGCAAATAACATAAATGATTGAAGCAATTGGGTAGGGAGAGACTAGGACATGGTGTAGACTGAGACAAACCAGTGAGTCCAAACCCCAACTCAAGAAGGTATACCCAGCCGGGCATGGTGGCTCCTACATGTAATTGCAGCACTTTGGGAGGCCAAGGCAGGTGGATCAGCTGAGGTCAGGAGTTTGAGACCAGCTGGCCAACATGAAACCCTGTCTCTATTAAAAATACAAAACTTAGCCAGGTGTGATGGCATGCACCTCTAATCCCAGCTACTTGGGAGGCTGAGGCAGGAGAATTGTTTGAACCCAGGAGGCAGAGGTTGCAGTGAGCCAAGATCATGCCACTGCATTCCAACTTGGGCAACAAAGCAGGACTCCCTCTCAAAAAATAATAATAATAAGTTATAGCCATAAGTCAGCTTGAACCAATTTTCCTCACATGGGAACAAATCAGGGCCTAGCCTTTCAGGATCCTTTGAGTTTTTCATAAATCTCTCAATTTCTTTTTAAGCTGGAAACTAACATTTAAATATATATATGCTGTATGAACTAATAACACTATGAGGGCTGATATGCTTAGGATATTTGTCTCCTCCAAATCTCATGTTGAAATGTAATCTCCAGTGTTGGAGGTGGGGCCTGGTAGGAAACATTTGGATTATGGGGGTGGATCCTTCATGAAAGGCTAGTGCCATCCCCTTGGTGATGAGTGAGTTCATGCAAGAGCTGATTGTTTAAAAAATATGTGGCACCTCTCCTCTCTCTTGCTTCCAGTCTCACCATGTGACATGCTTGATTCCACTTCACTTTCTGCCATGATTGTAAGCTTCCTGAGGGCCTTACTAGAAGCCAAGCAAAGTTTGTGCCATGCTTATACAGCCTGCAGAACTATAAGCCAGTTAAGCCTATTTTCTTTATAAATTACACAGCCTCAGGTATTTCTTTATAGCAACACAAAAATGGCCTAATACAAGGGCCAAACAAAACACATTTTTAACCCTAGGCTGTAATGTCTGACATGTTGCTTAATAACAGAATTGTCAACAGGGCATTGACTTGCAAATCTGTGATGGATAGCAGCAGTCAGAGACCATGAGCCATAGCACAGCTCTCCACCTTTCATCATTTTGTAATGAGCAGCACAGATGGAAAACAAAAGAGGAAGGGAATCAATAATGCATTTTAGGGGCACTTCAATCAGTCTACATAATAATGAACTGAATTCTGGGTTCCAAAGTAATTGGCAGCCCAAGAGAAACTAAATCCATGACTCTGGACCCAGAGAGGTTTCATAGGTCTCAAACTCTTTGCTGGAGGTGAGGAAATTCAGAGTGAAGACATCATTACTTAGAGCCTAGTCTTTGATTTTGTAACAATTAAGATACTCAAAGAGTGACTCTTACACAAATGTAGCAGGAGGAATTATGTTTATTTCTTATACACTATTGACTGCATGCCTTTCCCAAATGATTCCTACCATCTTGTACCCATCAAAACCTGTCCTTAGGACCTTAATTCACCACCTCCCAAGCAGTGTGCACAGGCTCAGGATACTTAAATGAGTTTGCTGAAACCTTGATCCCCTCAATCCTGGCTCTCTGTTTGCCACGTGGCAGGCAGCTGAAGCCCCTGAGCTCGTTGCCTCTGACCACAAGCAGCCTAATTTTTTACCCCAATACAGCATACACATATTATTATTTCTGATATGCCGCAATGAGGACAAGATTAGGAAGTGTGGCTAACTCATCTGTCTGCAGGGTTCTTTATCAATGGGTTTGCCTTGGAGGCGTCCTTCACTTCTGTGTAGATGCTCTGCTCAGCTCTTTCCCTCCAGGGTTGCAGCACTTGCTTCCCAGCTGCTGGATATGTTGGCAGCTGGCAGCTCTCAGCTGAGTCCCTCAATAGGATTTGCCTTCCTCTGAAGAGAGCCACTTCATTCAAGGTCACTCTCCTCAAGGACAGCCTACACGCAATAATGATTCAATGATGGCAGATGAGAATAAAAGCCTGGCCCCCTCTTTCCTATTCTAGCCAAGTCTGAAGAGCCACCAGCTTCAGAGCTCCTACAAGTTCAGGTGAGGCGTCTTTCAATACATTGCCATTTAATTTCCCCTTCTGCCTAATCTTGCTTTCCTTGCTTCCTATAGTTGTTGAACCTAGGAGTGCACTCGACAATCCTCCTGCGTGCAAATCCCCGTCTCAGAGTTGGCCTCCTGGAGCTGACCAGCGACAGCCTCCTGATTCAATCTCTCTTTCCCATCAAACTCATCACCCCTAAAAACACGTAGAAACATAACTAAGCATGGCCTTCCCATCTCAGAGAAATCTCATTTCAACGTCCATTTCCCATAGAGGTGATTAGGGTCTTAATTTCTTTAAGCCTTTTTTTCTCACATAGGTCTTGAGGTCTGTGCTGCTTTCACTATCCTAGCCTTCTCCAGTGAGGGTCAGAGAAGTAAAATAAAACTTCCAGTTCTAACACCCTCCCTCCATCTCAGGCAGCCACAGTTAGCAGATGTTGCTGTCCAGAAGTAGATTCAGATTTGGATTGTCCATTCTATTATCCTTGCTTAGATAATAATTACAACAATAATAACTATTACTATCGTCAACTGCATACTTGCTGTGTCATATGCTCTAAATGAAAAGGGTTTTTTAAGAATCTTATCTTCAACTTTTCCAACAAGCCCAACGAGGAAAGTATTATTAACCTTTCTGTAGAGAAATAATCTGAGTCAAATTGCCTGAGGCCATACCATTCTGGAGCTGGGATTAAACACAGGATCTTTTTGTCCTTTAAGCCTGATCATGGTCCTCTGCACCACTCTCTCCATGTGCTCTATTATACCTACTCCTCAGCTCAAAGTTCACTTTGGTGGGAAAGATTCCTAAGGGAAGAAAGTTTTGTCTGTTGTCTTCTCCCTTGTGTCCAAGTACCCACAAGAGTGGCTTTCATGTGGCAGGTGTTCAATTAGTTGCTAGCCAAATGAACGAATGAGTTTTGGTGACACAGTCCTGCCAGAATGGACTCAAACATCAAAAAATGCTGAGGAATGTCTGAACTCATTATTTTTGAGGAGGAGCCAGGGTGCTGCTACTCCATGCACTGCTCTGTGCAAATTAGAAAAGGAGTCCCGCTCCTCAAGACACTTGTGAGGACATTGCTCTAGCATATGCATTTATTAGAACAAGAGGCTTTACTGCCATCTGCCCCAAAATGATAAATGCACAGGTCTATGATGTGGATAACATTCCCTTCAACGCAGTGCTGCTATGCACCTGACGACCCGCACAGCCCCGTGTGGCTGCTCTGTCTAGGCTAGCCAGGTCTAGTTTATGCCTTTGTCTATCTAGACACTGCAGTCAGTTTTGTCTTACTTCTGACAGCTGAACTCTAGCCCTCATTTGTGTTTAATTCCTTATTTAATGGTCTTTTCTCAATTTTGAGATAGTGACCAAACTCTCAGAAAGTTTGTTAGATGACAGTCTAGGTATTACCTAGGCTACCACTTCATAAGGTTGTTGCTTTCAGAAAACTCTCTCATCATTCTTTGATGGAGAACTATTTCGAAGAGTCATACAATTTCCTGGCATTCTTCTTTGCTTGTTGAAGACAGTTTCTCTTGAGATAATACAATATCTTAAGTACTCCAAAAATGCTGTGAATGCCACTACCACTCTTCTGAATCAAGCTTGCTCATCGGTTATCTTCTCATCTGACCTGCTTTTTACTGACCGTTTTATCCCCTTTGTCCCAGGCAGGTAAAACACTGGTGTGAAAAAGGTCAAATTCAGCATTCCAAAATAATATATATTTTTATATTTCCAGTGAAAAGAAAGGCAAATTGACAGATAACATTCACCAATCTATTTCTGAGGTTCCTAAGGAAGAGACACTAGAAAGGTGAAGTCATGAATAGTCTTTGATTAGGGATGCCTAGATGTCAATGTGTAAATCAACTGAGTATTTTATTTTATATACAGTTCTTTACAAACAAGGCCAGGAGAAAAATAAACAAACAAAATGAATGTAACAAGCTATCCTGCTGTTATAAAATGTAATTTGACCAAGGCAGATATCATAGGAACCAAAACTGTTTGGTCTATTATCCCAAGATAATAAAGTGAATATGATTTAGCTGTATAGATAGGTCACAGTACAGAATTACCAACTGCATTTTGATGATCAATTCAGCCCACTTGTCATGGCAACTAAATTAAATCTTAACACTGCAGCTAGACATAAGTTAGGTAGACCTAAGTTGTTTTTTTGTTTGAGAATCCATTTCATGTTATTTGATCTTCAGATGGAGTATTTAACACAGTGTATAAAATTTTCTCCCCCATTCATCTTCTTCCCACTGGATTGGAAGTTCCTTGAGGACAAGAAGCAATCTCCCATATTTTCACATTCCAAATGATAATTATAATGCCTGGTATATCACAGGTTTCCAAAATGCTTTGTGGGAGTCAGTGGGCATTTTTCCATTGGTACAGAGAAATTAAACAGCATTCTTTATTATGAAATCTCGCTTCAAGATAGTAAAAAAAGAGATGTCATTAGCAGTACTCAGAAGGCTCAAAGGACATGTTCCTAAGGGAGTACTTTTTACCTCACAGTATTATCAATCATTAATTTCCTATAATTTATCATGAATTTGCTGAAATTCAGTAATTGCTCAGAAATCTTTGTGTATTGCCCTATTGTGTTCAGTGACTCAAGCAATGAAATGCATGGTCTTAGAGGGAGTCTGTGGCACTCCAGCTAAGCTGGGCATGAAGTGAATAAATAAAATTTTCCTTACTACTGTGCCAGAAAGATGATTAAGGATGCTGTGCAGCAAGTGTCACGGTGCTACACAAATGGGGGCTCTCAGAAAGAAGCCCTGCCCAACAAAAGACTCATAAAATCCCTCTTCATCACATCTGTAATTCCAACACTTTGGGAGGCTGAGGCAGGTGGATCAGTTGAAGTTAGGAGTTCAAGACCAGCCTGACCAACATAGTGAAACCCCATCTCTATTAAAAATGGAAGAATTAGCTGGGTGTGGTGGCAGGCACCTGTAATCCCAGCTTCTCAGGAGGCTGAGGCAGGAGAATCACTTAAACTCAGGAGGTGGAGGTTGCAGTGAGCCCAGATCGCACCACTGCACTCCAGTCTGGGCTACAAAGTGAGACTTACCTTAAAACAAACAAACAATAACAACAAAAATCTCTCTTCATTTATCCCATCACACTCAACAATAATCCACTAGGGGAGGGGATTATAGACCTCACAGTAGAAAACACCTATTCTGTGAAAAAAATGTTGTTTCCAGAATGTTCCAGCACAGAATGTTATGATCAGGAAGGCAGTAAACACCACAGCTAACATTTGAGAGAATTTACTTTGCCATGCACTTTGCTATATACTTGACATGCATTTATTCTTGGAGCCACCCACAGAGGAAGGTACTCTTATAATATCTCTTTTTTATAGATAATGAAACTGAGGTTTGTTTAACAGGTTAGTAATTTACTTTAAGGTCTCAAGGAAAGTAAATAGCAAAGCCAGCCCTGAGCCCTAGTCTGTCTGCTGGAACTCTGCTCTTTAAGCAAGTAAGTGCATAAACAGCAACTAAGTGCGGTAAACAATACCAAGGCTCACCAATGTCTTTGAGTTCTTCTCTCCTTTTGAACACATGGGAGGAGTACATGATCCTCCTCATTTCAGTTAGTATTCATTTGGTTTTGGCCAACAAAAATGACATAATACACTTTATTGCAGAAGCATTTAAAATTCAGAGCACGATTCTTCACTTCTCCTGACACAGCTAACCCTGAAGACCCATGCTGAGATAGCAGCATCACCCAAAGGAAGGATGATAATAGAGAATAAAGTACCTCCTAGAGGGCCAAGCCAAGGACTGTGGGGATTGATGGACTGAGAGACTCTTCTAGAGATCTGAACGGAGTTCAATCAAGGAATATTCTCTACCTCCAATGTAGGAAATCGTCACATGCCCAGTAAGTTTTCATAATTGCTCCAGATCAGCTACTGTTACATATCTACCATTCTTCCTGTCAGAGAACGTGAAGATTTATTGACATTATCCTGTCCTATTCTACAGGAAAGGTAGGGAGTGAGGGAGGGGCACATCTTTTTAGTACATAGTGTTTCATGGGGATTTGGAGTTCTCTCTCTTGCGGGGATCAGGGATAAGAAGTGTATTTTGGATGTGGTGGGAAAGGTGAATATAGTATTTAGTTATTAGATTATGGTAGGAATTACAAATACTTCTCAATATTTCTCTTCTCTTCTTTCAGGAATACTGAGGATTATACTTCTCTGTTTTGAAGTTAGGCATAGCCAGTTGCTTGCTTTGGCCAATGGAATGAGGAGAGAAGTGATGTGCCACTACTAAGCAGATACATTTAAGATCCAGCGCAGTATCCTCCATGCTTATTTCCATTGTCACAGCAAACCCTGAACCTCGTGTTGAAATAGAAATGTTCTAAAATGATAATGCTTCCATTATCCTGGGTGCCTGAAGGAGCATTAATAAGCATTGTCCCTGCCACCACAAGTTGGGAATGTGTATCAGGGGACATAAACATTTTGCCATTATTCATGTGTCCATGAATGACTAGGAAAGTGGTGCAAGTATCAGTTTAGGGGTTACAAATAAATTTTAGCAAGTAGGAAAATTCACAAATATGGAATCTGTGAATAATGAGGATTAGCTGTATGTGCATTCATAATGTACAGTAATAAAAGCATAACAAGGTACAACAGAAGTGCAGGGAAAGACAACTTCAGAATGCAGCGGGTGGGGAAGCACGGAAGATGGAAAAGCTTTCAGAGAGGAAGTCAGGCTTAAGCAAAACCTTGTGAAGTAAACAGGAATTTGGCCAATAGGCAAACAAGGAAAGGATATTCCAGGAAGAGGGAAATGTGTGAAGGAAGAATAAAAGGCAGAACAGCCTGGTGAGGACAGACCCTGAAAGGCTTCGTCTGCCATGCTAAGGAAGTTAGATTTTATCCTCTGTAAATAGCACGGGATGATATTCTGCTTAATTGAGTAGACTGTCTAAATTTGCATTTCCCTTCTATTTGCCACATTGCTTCTCCGACACCAAGTACTAGGAGAGTGTAAATGATTATTTTCAGAACGGTAATTGTTCACCCTATCCCTTTTGTAATTTCTCCTACTTAAATTTCGTTTCCTAAATATGGCTTGCCTGAAAGCTTCACGTTATGATTTATTCACTGAGTAATTTCACATTTAAGAGATGATGTTTTTGCAATGCTTTGATTAGATGACAATCTAATACATGAACATGACATGAATCAATATCTGTCTAATCCTCAGGTAACTACAACTCAATCACATAAAACCAGTCAGAGTGGCTAAGATGTCTACTGCATGTCAGTCACATGCTTTTGACTAAGCAGCAAAAAAATACCATTAAGGGAGAAGTTTCTGTGTATCTGAAGAAGGTAAACTATAAACCAATTCAAAGATTTGGCAAATTAACTGGGCAGCCAACTGAGCAAAATTTGCATTACTAGGGGCTCTATTGTTGTTGTTAGGATAGTTTAGGAGCCTGGAGACCTTTCTTCGCATTGCTTAGTCTTAGACAGTGCTCAGGCAGGTCTGCCTTTTGTTCACCAAATGGAACTGCCACAAGTACTTGAGTGATGAGATGTAGTCACCAGGCATCAGTACAGGCCACTGTCATCCATCACCTTGTTTATTACTATAATCTCCTATCTGCCCTCCCTTGTGGTAGTCTCACTTTCTCTCCCAGTCATTCCATACTCATGCCAGAGTAGCCTTCTTCATGTAGTGCTATACACTGGATTTTTTTATTTGTCCTGCCTCAGGGCCTTTGCACATGCTGCTCAATCAGTCCAGAATGTTCTTCGCCATTTCATACCACAAATTCTTATTTATTTTCTGATCTTAGACATCACCTCTTCTAGAAAGCTTTCACTGACCACCCCATCATTCCATCTGCCCCTCTGGGTTAGGTGTCTCTCTAGGGCTCTCATTATTCCCTGTAGTTTCCCTAACAAAGCATGGACCATCCTGTGTTATCACTTTCCATTTACTTGACTGTCTTCCCCCATTTGACTATAGGCTTCATCAAAGCAGGGACTGTGTCCTGTTGTTCCCTGTGTTTTAAGAGCCAACTCAGTGCCAACACTGTTTCTGTTAACTTTGTTAAACGTTTGAGTAAATAAACAATAAATGAATCAATATTGCTTCTTCTAAGGAGGAGACAAGATACAGGACTTAGAATCTGAAAAAAAATGGGTAAGAGTCCTACTTCTACCAGTTATTGGTGTGTGATCTTGGGCAAGTCACTTATTCTTCCTGAAACCCAACTCTTATTTGCAGAATAGGACAATAATACCAACTTAAATAGAATTGGCATAAGGGTTGATTAAAATATGTATAGAGAGGCATTGCAAACTATAATTTCTTAAATACATGCTAGTTATTTTATATACATAGAAAATACACATGTTTATTATTTACAGGGTTAACTTTTTAATCATTGATTTAATTTTAAAAGAGAGTTTAATTTGATGCTGTGGGTGCAATTTTATCCTATAAATGAAAATCACTGTAGTGTGACTAGATTAGGATATTAGGACTCTCATGAAATGCAGCAAGAAATTGGAAATGTTAAAAAAAAAAACAGCTAAACAGAAGGAGGCTGTTTCAATTCTAAGCTTTCAGCATTCACTGAGAAAACAAAACAAAACAAAACTAAGAAATATACAATGCAAAGATCTTTTAAAAACCTAAACTCCATCTGGTATAAAAGGGGAAAAAAATATGACCCATGATAACTTTATTTGCTGACACTAAAACAATAATTTATAAGCAACCCATTTTCTGTGCAGCCAAGTGGAAACTCAGACATTGCAGATGATCCTGGGACATGTAGCCAATGGGCATTCTGCTCTTCAGTTCATTCAGCCATACAGAGCTTTCAGCTCACTTTGCGGTAGACCCTGCACAGAAAGCTTCATAGGCAATAGCTCAGCTTCCCTAAATGACCAAGGAGCTCATGACCAGTCATGCTTATCTGAAAGCTGACAACGAGTATTTCTCACCGATGGTTTTCAGAGCATTTCCAAATCTACTTCTTTTCTAATCTAGATCAGGAATCATTTTTAAAGTTCAGAATATGGTTTATCAGCATATGACTTACCAGTGAACTCCAATATGGAATAACCAAGTTATTCAAATAAAACAGAAACCTATTCAAACCAATTCTTGCTTCCTGACCTCAACTGTGAATGGGAGTCATGTCAGGAGGTAGATTTTTCAGTTGTTGTTTTACTAAATGGCCAAGATGAAGTCTGATAGTCTAAAAATATTTCTTCAATTGTTTTCTCTGCACTGTGATGAGGTAGGTAGTTCTCAGCTCTCTATCTTTTAAACATGAGTAGTTTATTAAAAGGGATAGATCACATTCACCCAAACTTAACAGGGATGACAGAAAAAGGGAAACACAGAATACTGATGAGAATGTAAATTGGCACAACCGTTAGGGTCGGCCCTTAAACAACCAGGAGCATGCACACAAGATAGCTGTTTAAATACAGTAGCATTTCTGAAAGATATCCCTCTGGTTCAGAAAAGTTACCTGAATGTGGTTGACATTTTCCTATTTACCTATAGCTTGCTTAAGAGATGTGGCAGACTACTAGCCCACTGGTTTCTAATTCCTAGTTCAGCCACTTACTTCTTTAATTCCTATCTAGCTCAGCCTATACCAACTGGGCAAATACAGGTTAAAAGAGGCTTAACTTGGCCGGGCACGGTGGCTCATGCCTATAATCCTAGCTAGCACTTTGGGAGGCCGAGGTGGGTGGATCACCTGAGGTCAGGAGTTCAAGACCAGCCTGGCCATCATGGTGAAACCCCATCTTAAAAAAAAAAGCTTAACTTTCCCTGTTGAAAATAGGAGACCCCCCTCTCAAGACATGATACAATTTACATAAAAAATTAAAATACAAGCTAACAAGCTGTGAATACTGTTTTTCAGAAAACATAAGTAAAATTTATTAATTTGTTTATATAAGTTCATGTGTAAAAAGAGATTGGTGAGGAAAAAGACAAGCCAGAACGTTAATAACCCTCAGAGGGTTAATTTTCCTGTGGGTAACAGGAAAAATGCCTAGATTTGTCTTTATGCACATCTGAATTGTGTTGTTTCATCTGATGATAAAATTACTATTTAATTTTTAAATATCAAATAAAAAAGGATTGTAAAAATATTCAGTCTCTAATGTGGAGAATAAATCATTAATTGGTGAGGTTGGAAATGAAGAGATCAGGTAGGAAGGATATTTTAGCAACAAGGCAAGAGTTGATGGTTGCTTGGAAGAGGGTTGGAAATAGTGGTGATGGAGAGAACTGGGTAGGTTGGTTTAAATTTTGGAGGTAGAACTAGTTCAATGAAGGTACAGGGGTAGGGAAATAGTGAAGACAAGAGTGTAATAAAAAATAACTCCAAGGTTTTTGGTATAAGCACTTGGGCAGGTGATGGTATTTTATGAGAGCTAGAACTGGAGAAGAAATAGTTTTGGGCAAGGGTGCCAATAGAGGAAAGTGCTCAGCTTTATACATGTCAGGTTTGAAATGCCTTTTTGACATCCACATGGAGATGGATTGCCTGCGGACTATGCTATTTAGGATATGAGTTGGGAGGCAACCTCCTTTTTATGAGCACTGGCATCTCAAAGGAACAAAATGGAGGGAAAACCATTCTTCAACACTGCCTACTGTAAGGTACTTCTTTCCTACAGACAGGGAGTTGCTTTTGTCCCAGGATACATGGAACAGAGGTAGCCAGTTTTGGATCTCAATATCTGATCTCTTCTAATTCCTGTGTAACAGAACCTCTGATTTGTAATGGTGCACATGGCCAAGGTGACTTTAAAAACAAACCAATACTACCAGGATTCTTTGCAACTGGATGTGGCAAATAGACTAAATTCTTACCAGTATGCTATAAACAGCAGTGATACTGGCAATTTCAGATAAACCATATTAAAATATAATTGGTATGTGCCTTTTGTAACTTTTTCCTGTATCACTTTCTCTATCCTGCAGCTACAGTTGGATGTGAATTTTAGAGCTCCAGGAGCCACCTTGGACTAAAAGAATGAAGTCTCTAGGGATGATAAAAGAGCTAGACAAAGCCTGGGTTCCTGATAACTTTGAGGAGTCAGTGTATCAACCATGGTCAACCTGGCTCTTGTTTATAAAATGGAAAGTTAAAATTGTCACATTTAATCCTCTGTAATTTTGGCTATTCTGTCATATACCACTAGCAAATCTAGTTCTGACTGATGAAGAGCAGAAAGAAGCTACTATTATTTTCATAATTTGATACTCTCAAAGTTCCTTATCATTTTCTTCCTGACTCTCATATTGGCCACCTCTATATTTATAATTGGAGTTGGCTATAATTTCCTTTTATTTACTATTTGTCAAGTTTTGATATTAATGCTGAACTTATAAAATGAATCGGATTTATAAAATGAATCTGGGTACTTTTCATTTTTTTCTAGATCTGGAATAGTTTTTTAAAAACCACTACAATTAACTGTTCTTTAAAAGTTAGATAACATGCAGCTGAGAAACTGATTCAGATCTTAAATAATGATAAAGAAACTGATAAAGATCTTAAATAATGATCTTTTTTATACTTTCAATGTCTGCTAAAGGAATTGGTCTATCAAGTTTTCTATTTCTTCTTATGCCAACTTTGATCATTTGTATTTTACTAGGAAAACATCTATTTCCTCTAGGTCTTCAAATTTATTGCTAAAAAGTTGCACATAGTATTCCCTCTACTGTATCTACAGCTTCTTTTATATCTTTACTTAAGCCTCCTTTCTTATTTCTAAACATATTTTTCTCTCTCCTTCATCTTCCCTTACATTTAAGTCTTTGTTCCAACTTCTTTTCTTGGTGTCCTTTCTCACATACTTTCCTTAGGCAGAGCATAGCCCAAAACATCTTCCTTTTGCACGACCCATAAATTATATATTGCCTCTGTATTGGATCATTAGGTTTTAGTCCTTTTCTCTAAGTCATCTGTGGATGTTATTCTACCATTCAGATATTGCTGAAATTCAAAGACAGTCTGATTGTTTTGCCTTTTTCTTTCTGCCTGGAATTTTGTGAGTTTTTTCTCTATCCTGGAATTCAGGAATTTTACCAGGATATGCCTAGTTAAGTCTTTTCTTTTCAGTCTTTCCTAAAATGTAGTATGCACTTTCAAATAGTAATCAGGCCTTTTTTCAGCTCTCTCATTGATCTGTTGCTTTTTCTTTAATTGGAATTCCTATTTTTTCCTTGTTAGGCTTCATAGATCTTTTCTCCAAGTCTGTTCTCTTTTCCAACATAATTTCATTTTTAGAATGTAAATATTTGCTCTGTGTCTTGAGAAATTTGATGTCTCAGATCAGTACATAGCTTTAGACAGAAACTATGCTCTTCTTTCTTCATCTACTGATGTTTCATCTGTAAATCATATTTTCAGTTCCAAACAATCTGTTTTGCACTCTCCTTTTATATCCTTAAGGGTGCCTTTCATTGTTTTATCCAAGTTATCCTTTGTTTTCTCTAAGCAGCTGTATTTCAATAGGAGTCCATTCCAAGAGTCATGTTCCTTTTTTCAGTCTCTAACTGGGCCCATGATGTACTTTGTTATTTTCCTTTGTCTGCTTATTGGGGTTCAGACACAGATTCTATGGTACCTTGAATAGCCAAGGGCAAATGGAAGAAGGCACACCTGGTCTCTGTATTTTGGGGAAGAAGCACTATAGTAGCAGTGAGGCTGTTTGGGCCCATCCATCATCTCTGTACCCAGTTTCTTCCCATTTGGTCATTCTCTGGGTTAGAAAGGACTGAGCGTGCCTGTTAAGCTACTCCTCAACTTCTTGAGGTTCAGAGAAACCGTGTATTCTAATATCAACTCTCCCCTGGGAGTGACCCAGAATATAGTGTTTCTTTACCAGCTCCCTCCAACAACCTCATTCTCACCTATAGAGCCTTCTTTTGGAAGCCCCACATGCTCCCAGACTCAGAAATGGATAAGGTGGAATGGTGGGTGAAGAAAAGTAAGGCCATGTGGAAGTCAATATCTTCCCAAAATCCCCTCTGTGTGAGTGGGTGAACTTGTACTTCGTGGGGTTTTCTTGTGTGGAGAAACAAGTAAGTGTGTTTTAACATGATTATTGCATGACTATTAGATGTACTTAGTTGAATATTGTCCCCCAAAATTCATGTTAACTTGGAACCTGTGAATGTGACTTCTTTTAGAAATAGAGTCTTTGCAGCTGTAATTAATTAAATTAAGATGAGACCATACTGGATTAAAGTGGGACCTAAATCCAATGACTGGTGCTTTTAAAAGAAGACCATGTGAACCCACTGACAGACAAACAAGGAGAGCCACATAATGACAGAGGCCAAAATTGGAGAGATGTGTCTACAAATGTAGGAATGCCAAGATTTCCAGCAACCACCAGATGCTGACAGGTTCAAGCTATCTTCTTGCCTCAGCCTCCAAGTAGCTGGGATTACAAGCATGCACCAACATGCCCAGCTAATTTTTTACTTTTAGTAGAGATGAGATTTCACTATGTTGGCCAGGCTGGTCTCAAATTCCTGACCTCAAGTGCTCCTCCCACATTATCTTCCCAAAGTGCTGGGATTATAGGCATGAGCCACCATACCCAGTGAATTTCTGTTGTTTTAAACCACCTAGCTGTGGTGATTTTTTACAGCAGGCTTATGCTAAGTTAGGTGCAGTGTGAAGAACTTTATCTCATTTTCTTCTCATTTCAATCCTATGAGGTAGTACTATTATTATTACTCCATTTTATAGATGAGAAAATCAAGACGTGAGGAGTTCAATCCTCTTTCCTATGTCAAACTGTTAGTAAGTGATAAACTCAAACCTAAGCAGGCCAATTCTTAATCATTGCTCTCTATAATCTCCCAGTGCCTTAGGAATTTAAATACCCTTCATATGGCTGTTTCTGCAGGCAACCACATGTCAAACACTGCTTGTTGGTATGGCTGTGAGGACTTCACTTCAGTGAGCCCCTTCCCACACCAGTGAAAAGGAAGCTGGGATGCATATGAACCAGCAGCCTCTTTGATGTGAAGCATGAGATGCTGAGAGGAAAAGATAACAAGATCTAATGGAGCTCATGGATCTCACTACAACTGCTTTTGCAGGAAACATTGTTTATGGTGTATATTTTTATTGGTCCTATTAGAATAAAATATTATCTTTTATAACTACGATGCACTGGTTACTTAGCAAAATTAGAGAAACAAGATGATACAATTTTCTTGTCCCTTACAAGAAAATAAGCTCTTTAGGGAGGAGTACAATGAATATATCAATCACCAGCCCATGCACAAATGGCTATTGCTGTATATTATGTTATACTCTACTCTAGTTGTTTCTTTGGAGGATGGTTCATTTCTTGATTAAACAATTTGTGTTAGAGAGAGGAGAATTTGGATTAAATTGAGCTCAGATAAAGTAAGGGGTATGCCCAAGAGATGAGTGAAAGGCATTTTGAGTGGAGATAACAGTATTAATACAGAAGAAACCACCAGTTTCATCTGTACTGCTAGCTTCATCAGTACTAGTGGTTTCTAGATAAAGAAAGCACTAGTATAAATCAGGAAAAGATGATCAGTACCATGACCCATGTGGCTGAAATGGAGAGCCTGTGTTAGATGGAAAATTATAAATAAACAGGGTGGCCTTAATGTCTAGGAAAATCAGAGAATGAGCCTGTTTTCTATACGCTGTGATTTCAGCAACTCCAGGAAGTTCTCTCTGATTTTAGCAAATGCCTCTTCAATCCCATTGATGTCTAAAATTAAGGCTTTTTAAATTACAAAGCTTGTTAAATTATAAAGGGGATTTGTAGAAAGAGTACAATAATTCTTGTAACATGGTATCTCAAAGGAGATACCACATCCTTGCTGAAAACACAAAATGTGAAGATGAAAGAACATGAGGATTTTGGTCCCTGAGGGTGATGGAAGATAGGAGACTCAATAGCAGAAGAGGAAAGATAGATAGATAGATAGATAGATAGACAGATAGATAGACAGACAGATAGAAACACACACACACACACACACACACACACACACACGTATATATATGTAACTAATTTCACAATTTTGCCTGAAGTCTTGCTCTAAAAAGGAGGCTGAAGGTCTGAAAACACCATTCATTCCCCAGAAGTCCATATTTCATTTACACACGAGAACATATGGCTTATTAGTTTATCAGAGCTCCCTTTACCAACATTCTCCTAGATTTTTCTAAAAAAGAATGCAAATATCCCAGTGCCCAGGTCATTGACAGTGAATAAGTACTTTATTTCTATCACATAGAATAGAGAAAGGACGTATACTTAAGTGATTTTTACTTTTTCCCAACTGCTTTTGATCTTACAATAGATTTCCTAGGAGGCCTTTAGAAAAAGGTACTTCAAGGACAAACAAGTTCAAATCTGATTATTATTTCTTTTGACAATACTTATTAAAAGCTGGAAAGACAGGAACACTGTCAATTTCTCATTTTGGTTGACCTTGTCACTTTCTAATGACATCAGCAGGAATGAGGTATATCTCTGCCAAAGTTATTATTATCTTTACAAGAAGATATGTTAGAGAAATTGGTGACTCACAATTTTTTATCTTTTTGTCACAAGAGCAAGAAAAAGAATAAATATCAATAATGATCAAACAAAATATTATTCACATATATTTTTATTTAATGTCCATTTTTGCATTCCCACTACCAACTATTCTAAGGATACAAAGGTTTATATAATATTAACAAATTAATAATAATGCTTTTAATGCTAATAATAATATTAGCTGTAATGAGTTTGTGTGCCAATCACAGTGAAACATTCTTTGGTGGTTCATTTTTTTAAAAAATTAATTCTCACAAAAACGGCAGTTCTATCTAAATTCCAAACTCTGATCTCTTTTTAAACACTGTGATTTGGTCAGTCAGACCTAGGTTGGAACAGCTTCTGCCATTTACCAGTTGTATGTGACAAGGAAGTTACATCACCTCTTACTATTTCTCTTTTAAAAAGCAAAGGTAGCTGTGGAATTTACTACTAAGATGTGACAATGATTGATTTTATGTGTTAACTTGACTGGGCCTTGGGTGCCCAGATATTTGTTCAAACATTATTCTGGGTGTTTCTGGGAGGATGTATTTGAATGAAATTAAAATTGGTAGACAGACTGAGTAAAGCAGATTGCCCACTCTAATGCGGGTGGATCTCATTCAATCAGTTGAAGGCCTAAATAGAACAAAAAGGCTAACCTTTTCCCAAGTAAGACAGAATTTATCTTGCCTGAGTGCCCTTGACATGCACATTGCCTTTTTCCCTGCTTTGGACTTGAACTGAAACATTGGTTCTTCCTGGGTCTCAAGCTTGTCAGCCTTTAGACTGGAACTACACCACTGATTGTCTTGAGTCTATGGTCTACTGACCACTCACAGATTTGAGACTTGCAAGCCTCCATAGTCATATGAGCCAGTTCCTTTTAGTAAATCTCTTAATATATGTGTATATGTATGTGTGTATATACATATGCATGTATAATAAGATATGTAGATAGATAAATCTTATTGGTCCCATTTTCCTGGGAAAGCCTGATTCATACAACAGTGTAGTGAGGTCTAAATGAAGTAATAAAATATTTACCAAGTACAGCACCTAGCACATATTAGCACAAACTACTACACAATTGCATTTCTCATAATAGTCACAATACATAAATTGTTTTGGCTTCTTTATGGAATGAAACTATTCCAGCATTATTCTCTTGGACTCAAGACATGGAATAAATATCATAGTATTGATGATCCTTGCTTATCATTCATTTCACGTGTCTTTGTTGGCTGAATTATTTTCTTTAAAGAAACTATAGATTGAGTGATTTTAAGATCTATCTTGGGTTAGTTATTAAATCAATGTTATCAAAGTTGGCTTATTACAGTGTCAGGAATTTAGAGGCCAAGTACATCTTTTCTCTGTTCTTATATATAGATATTCTAGGTCCTTTATCTGTCAAAGTTGTATTTTTCTAAAAGAAAAAGAGTCTATGAAAAAAACAGCAGCTCAGTAAATAAGTTATTCATTCCAATACAGTGATATTAACCTACATCATAAGAGTGACAGAAGTGCTGTCTATAAAATATTCTTATGAAAGGCATGCAATCAGAGAATGCAGAAAGAACCTAATGTAAGTTGTTTTCAATAACTTGTTCCCAAAATGCATCTTCCAAGTAAAAATAGAAGAGTAGATAAAGGGATCCTTACAGAGTGATGAAAAAATTGGACACAGTAAATTCCCTTCAGAACCTCAATCAGATCACTATGTATTACACACTTATTTTGTGCCAGGCACTGTGCTTGGTACTAGACACAGAAAGGTCAGTGAGACTCAGATGTACTCTCTGCTCTCAATGAGATTACAATCTAGGTACTGTTTAATGTGGAGTCCAGAGTTTAATGAGGATGAGAGGAAGAAGTGGTCTGCTCAATCTGGAAGTTAAGGATGAAATGAAGAGCAGCATGGTCATCATGATGGGGAGAAAAGAATGGGAAGGAAGATTGATCCCAGAAAGCAGGAAAGCATATAAAAAGAAACCAGAGCATAGAAACAACAGGATATGTGGGGAGAAGACAGTGGCTTCTCATGACCCAAGCAGTGAACAAGTCAGGGGAGAAAAACAGAAGTACCAGTACTTGTATTAAAGAGGATCTTCAGTGACATGCACAAGAATCTAGATGGGTCATATGAATCATCTGTATTAATCCAACAGGATTGTGTCACGTACTATGATAACACTTCATTGCTAAGAACAAGATATTTCTTTCACCTTTCAGAGTTAACAAGTCTATAAGTGTAGATTCTCCACCACATGCTTTGCTACATTGTGATCTTCCAGCAGAATCTAGTTGATAAGACTCTTTTCTTTATCTGTTTAGAAAGAGCTAGAAATGGAAAGAAGGAAAAAAGAGAGTTAGAGGAAAGACAGTTTGACACTTATTCTTTTATCCAATTTTACCATTTTCCTGATGGTGGAAGAGAGTGTAGGAAAGGTGATGATTTTCCACCTGCCTCCCTCTCTCACCCTGGAAAGAACTGGAAGTCTCAGGAGAACCATCACTCAGAGTTTGAGAATCACTCTGGAGTGTGGGAATAGTAATTGATTATGAGAAGAGATTTCTAAAATTTAATATGGTGACAAAAAAATTGAAGCATTTTTATGATGTGTAATTGTGTTTTGGGCTTTGCTTTTATATCATATTCACTTTAATTACCCTGTTTTATTGGCCAATGCAGTTAAACATCATTTAGGTGGCAGGAATTAATAAAAGGTTTTCTTGAAGAATGAAATCAGCATAGTGCATATGGTGATTATGGGATAAACTTGGTCTCCAGGCTTAATCTATTTCAGAAACTTCTAGAGGCAACATCAAGGGACATACATAAAGGGACTCAAGGCCTGCACTGCCCTTACATTAGATCTCAATTGCTATAGTAGAAAAGATTGCTGAAGGAGTTCCACAAACGGAATCAATGGGACTTATTCCATGTGCTGCTGATCTTTTCCCAACAAAAGCCACAATCACACTATAAATTGACTATTATTATTATGGTTAAGCCAACTAGATTAACAGGATATAAATGAAAAGCTGAGGAAATTCTAATCCTAGCGCCCAGGTTTTTGTGCTTTGAAATAGGAGATGTCTGGTGCTATGATCATGATACTGACCACTGTACTACTGAGTAAAGTCTCTTTGCTAATTAATCTTCACAGAATACATATGTTGGGCCATTCCTCTTCTCTTTTCATTCACAGGCCTGGAGTGATAAGAACACTACAGCTGCCCTAAGAAAACTTCATTATCTATATTTCCCCTTTTCCAGATTTTTTTCCTCCAAACACAAAAGAAGCTCTGGAGCTACTTTCCCATTAGGAGAAACCGGAGGAAAGCAACTCTAGACATTAAAGGAAATGTGGTCTGTCTGTCTGCTCGCTTGGCTCTCCTATCTTCTCTCACAGGTACTCCTTCCACTTTCTCCCAACTGGCATGTTTAGCTTTGGAAGGAAAGAACATGTAAGAGGAATTTGGCCTGCTTTTATGTTGTTCAGACCCATCTAGCTTCAGTAAAAAATTTCTCTGTAGATCTGGAGTTACATGATGTTGGAGTTTGGGATCAGATTCCGGCTTTGCCTTGTTTCCTCGTGTGTGTGTGTGTATGTGTGTGTGTGTGCACATTCTCTTAGAGATCTTTTCAGAGGGGTTACTAGTCAAGAACAGGATCTAGACTGCGTGGTGTTAAAATATGTCTGCAAATTCTCCAGCACTTCTTATTTCAAAAGGAGAAGCCTAAGTCCCCACCTTTGATTTTGCATTGGACTTAATTACTTTCTCCTAATGAATAGAATGTGGCAGAATTGAAGGTTTGTGACTTCAGATACTAGCTCATAAAAGGCATTGTCCCTTCCACCTTGCTTTCTTGGATTGGCTGCTCTTGAGGAGGTCAGCCATCATGTCCTGAGCACATTCAAGCAGCCACACTGAAAGAAACTGATACCAATACTCAGCAGCCCCAAGAGTGAGAAACCTTGGAAACAGATCCTCCCACCTCAATCAAGCCTTCACCGGAATGTCTGGCCAACATCTTCACTGCAACTTCAAGAGGGACCCTGAGGCAGAAATGCCTAGCTGAACCACTCTTAGATTCCTAACCTTCAGAAATTGTGAAGATAATAGATGTTTGTTATTGTTTTTATAATACAATATTGCCCTACTACATTTTGGGCAATCTGTTATACAGCAATAGATAACCAATGAAGATTTTAGCACAGAAAAAGGCACTATGCTGTAATAAAAATCTAAAGTGTGGGAGAAGTTTCAGAATCAAGAACTGAGAGGAAGCTGAAAGGACTTTGAGTGTGAATAGAATACTAATGGCCTTTGAGGAGGCTACTGGTGATGACTTAAAAAAAAATAAGAAAAACATTACTGGAAACTGGACGAGAGGGGCTCCTCATTATTTTGAGGCAGAAAGTTTATTGACGATATTACCTGCAGTTGCATGGAGAGTATAAAATGTACTAATGAACTGAATCATTTAATTCTCTTTTCTTTGTATGTGGGCTGAACTTAGGGACTTCTAATCAGTTAATGTGGCAGGAGAGATAGAGTGTGACTTCCACTACATAATAGGGTAATTTTTTACATACCAATAGATCACAAATCCCCTTTCCAAATAGTCTCACCATAGGATTCCTAAATATTCTCTACATAAAAATTACCACCTGGTATAATTGAAAGTTACCACATTTTACAATGGATAGCTTCTCCCTTCATTTGGGACAATTTATAAATGGTCTCTTCTCTATAAATTCTTCCTTATTTCTCATTTCCATACCAATAATTTTATTCTTAAGATCTTTCTAGATTTGTCTCCCAGACTCACATCAAGTCTTCTTGAGAACAGAAGCTGTTTTTATATAACCATGAATATAGTAGGTGATTAATATAGTTTATTATCCAAATAAGTTGAATCCAGGACAGGTGTTATGCATTTTAAAATTTTTACATTAATAATAGACTGACTTTTATATAATAGGTATACCATAAATATTGATCATGTGATTAACTGATTGAACATGATTTACTGCAAAAATGTCAGAAAAAGAATGATATAAGGGTAGAGAAGTTTGTTCAACTAGGTAAAGCTATCCCTAAAACTAGAGGTTGTTCAGTATTTTCAAAAATTAGCAAGATGTCATTGTACACTTTTCAAAACCAAACCAAAACAACAAACAAGCAAAAACACAGAATGTTATAATGTAGAAGGAATAAAGATAAGAGAGAAAATGAGGGAAATATATGGCAAAAAGGAATTTAGATAAAAATAAATTACCTTCTTTCTCTTTATTTTCAACCATATTTCTTTTTAAAAATCCCAATTAAATCTACCTTTCCCACTTTACAAAAACAGACAAATATTTTATTATTTTGGAATAGAATTTTTCCAAAAAAGAAGCTATTAATCTTATTAAGTCATAAAACACAAATAATCACCCTGTATATTTTGTTGGCACTTTATAAATCATAAGGGATTTGTCACAATACCTAATTTGTGTTTTACAACAACATAATGAAGTAGTCATGGTAAGATGTTGTTTTTTATTTTTTGTTTTTCAGTGAGGTAAAATTCAAATAGGTTAAAGGATTTGCTCAAGGTCACATGTAAGGTAAGTAGCAGAGGCAGTACTTAAACCCCTGTCTTCTGATTCCAAATCCAGTTTTCTCTCACTACATCACACTAAAAAACTGACTTAAGTATATGAGAAAGTCAATTCAGTTTATCAGTGAATGAGTGATCTGCAAGCCCAGCAGTATTTCCTAGCAAACCATAGTCATAAAAGTTCCATCTGGAACAAACTGCCCAATTCCAGAAAAAAAGGGCAACTAAAAATCACAAATAACCTGAAATTAGAAAGGAAATCTCACAACACTGCTGAATAATAGCCTAGTCTCACAAGGTGGCTTCCTGGACTTTATAAAGAACAGTACTTCCATTCATCATCATTATGCTGACTCATATTCTTATGTAAGAGGGGTTCTTATGTAAGCTATGGATATAAAAACAAAAAAGTTATTCTCTCAAACAGTTTTATCACATGTTTTAATCTTATTTCAATTTTTCAATTACTATAACTTTGAATCAATATAATCCTTATATTGAAAACTTATTACTTCCAGTTGAAAGAAACATTGTATTGAAAATTATAAAAATATATGCCATAAACTGAATATTTGACCACTAGGAAAACCCGAATATTGAAAACGATTTTAGTGGTTTGGGATAAATCATAAAGGAGGTGATAAACAAGCCGGGCAGTCAAGGAGAAATTACAGAGGAAGGCAATAGGATATTGAAGGCAGAGGTGAGGATGAAAAGATCATATGTAGAATACATAAAGCAAATTAATTTAATTGGAGTAGAAAGAAGCTTGTAGAAGACCACAAAATATAAGGTGTTTTGAGACTACCACAACAGGATAAGGATTTTAGATATTAATAGTCAACTGAGAATACCTGCTCCAAGGAGATAATGAAAATGATTAAAAGACTTAGCTGGCAACTATTGATAAGAGGAATGTAAGTTTAGGAAGTCCAAAAGTATAGTAATAAAAAGTCCTGAAATGACACTAAAAGTCAAAGAAGTATAAAATATATAAGTTGGATGAAAAAAAAAAAATGGAGCGATCTGATAGTCACCACCTTAATCAAGGATCAACCTTTCCATCACTAATGCTGAGACAGTATGACATCATGTAACTTCTGGTATGATGCAAAATATACTTCAATATAACCTATGGAGTAATCTTGTGAAAAATGCTACACTGAAATAAATGAAGTTAGTTTGCAGAAATATAACAGATAATGCCAGACATGGTAGCTCATGCCTGTAATCCCAGCACTTTGGGAGGATAAGGCAGGCAGATCACTTCAGGTCAAGAGTTCAAGACCAGCCTGGCCAACATGGTGAAACCCCATCTCTACTAAAAATACAAACATCAGCAGGGAGTTGTGGCACATGCCTATAGTCCCAACTACTTGGGAGGCTGAGGCGGGAGTGTGGCAGGCCAGGTCTCACTAATGCAGGCCCCCATTACAACTGTCCCAGCACTGACTGAGTAGCTAGGTTAAACATTAAAAGGTGATTGAGCCAGTGCCCATATACAAAGGCTGGAATGTAACAAAGAGCCCACCAAGAGTTTTGCCTAGGCTTTTCCTAGGCCTTTAAGCATGACAAGATAAGAAAGGAATTCTTGCTTACTGAGTGTATGAAGGCTGACTAGTTTTCCTAAGTTTTAAGATTAAACAAGTTTTATTGGGGGTCTGAAGAAACTCCCCAGGCCTCCACAAACAAGGTTACTGGGGTCTAAAGGAATTTTCCAAAGCTTTATGATTTAGCAGGAGACAAGGTAAGGGTAATCACCCCAATACTTAGACCCATTTAGATTAAGTAAACTTACTGAGGCTCCAGAAGGTCTTCAGGACTCAGATCTTAGCTATAGATTAAAAGAAGTTAACCACTTATGTCTTTAGATTAATGCACATTACATGTAGACATATAGCATAGAAGGTATATAAGCTCTGGAAAACATTATAATTTTGAGTTCATCTGGTGATAATTTCCAGGCCTTCTCTCTATAACCAGTTACAGAAATAAAAATCCTCTTCCTCCCCAGTTCATCTGCATCTTGTACTGGGCCACGAGAAACAGCAGCCCAACCCTCAGTTTGGTCCGGGAACAGGAGGATCACTTGAACCCAAGGGGCGGAGGTTGTAGTGAGCCATAATCACTACCACTGCACTCTAGCATGGGTGACAGCAGCCTGGGCAACAGAGTGAGACTCCATCTCAAAAAACAAACATACAAAAATAAATAAAAAATGAAAAGAAAATGTAACAGATAAAGAATTTAAATCTCAGTATGAGGAAACAATCAGACAAATTCAGAATATGGAATATTCCATAATCATCATGGAGTCATTATTATGAGAGGACTTTGAAAACTGTTTCAAAATCCAAAAAGATGAAAAATTACATGGAATTTATTAATTTCTATTGGTTTTATATTTTTACAAAATCTCTAAAGACACATCTTAGGTCACTTAGGGAAATTTGAATCTGGACTAGATATTAGATAATTTAGAGATAAGCTGGAGGATTTAGAAACTTTGTGCTATAATATATTCACTTAAAAAAAAAAGAAAAGAAAACTAACACCCAGAGAGTTTAAATGTATAATTTTGGATAAAATTACACATTTAATTAACCATAGTGTCATGTTTAAATCCAGTTCTTCTCATTCTCTATACAATGCTCATTTCACTATTAGAGACAAATGCTATTTATATAAATCATTCCTATTATATGGGAAAATAAAAATAACTAGCCATATAGTAAAGAAGGAAAGAAGCACCACTTTTTGTTTATCTTTTACCAATGGAGTTCATTAACTTGCTTACTGAGTGTGTGAAGGCTGACTAGTTTTCCTAAGTAAGAAGAGCTCCAGCCTCTATCTTCTGCATTCATATATTGCTCATGTCTTCTTAATTCTTTAGAATTAAAGCCATTTATTTCCCTAGTGGTCCAACAATTAAAACCACAAATGAGCAACTACAGCAGAAAGCACAAAAGATTCTATCTTGTTCCTCTTGATTATAAAATTGTATGCCGCCTCCCAGAGAAATACAAATGTAATGAAATTCTGGAACAAGAAAAAAGATGTACAGTATCTATAAACTTAAAACTTGTGTGGCTTGGGTCCATTGTTGTCTTTCTATCTCCCTCCACAGCTGATACTCAATCCTTTTCAATATCAAGAGATTGATCATTTGTCCATGAATACATACCCATAGCATGATAGACTTACCCAAACATAAGTAGACAAAAACAAAAAAACAAAACAAAACAAAAAACACCTCTACCATTAATAAATCTCTCACTCTTTTTCATCTTATCAGGGAACTGACAGGAGCTGTAGATATGCATGTTTGTTAGTTATTGTCTTGTGGTTTTGTTTGCTTACTTGCTGTTTTGAAAGAGAGAGTTTTTATTCCTCCATTTGTTTGCAAGAAAATTGTTAGAAATTCAAATACATGATCAATACCCATTTAAGCACTAAAATAACAACGGAAAAAATCCAGTAATATTCTACAACAAAGTAATCTATTCATTTCAATATGCTTTTCGACAAATTATTTTATTTTTAAAACAAAATTAGCTTTAAGAAAGTATACCACATATTGATTTTACTTTATGTCCTCTGAACAATACTGCCCAGATAGTAAATAAATATTGGTACAGCAGACCTTTGAATAATGTTGGTTCATTCCACATCATTTTGTTATAACATTGATGAGGAAAAAAAATCAGTTCTAAGCTGGGACCACTGTCTGTGTGAAGTTTGCACATTCTCCCCATGTTTGTATGGGTTTTCTCTGGGCACTCTAGTTTCCTCCCATATCTCAAAGCTGTGCATGTGTGTGCAATTGGTGCATTTAAATGGTGTCAGTCTGAATGAGTATGGGGATGAGTGCACCCTGTGATGGAATGACATCCTGCCAGGATTGGCTCCCACCTTGTGCCCTGAGCTACCAGGATAGGCTCTGGCCACCTTAGACCTTGAACTCTAATAAGCAAGTTGAAAAATGGATCAATGAATACAAATTATTATCAAATAAAAATTCATAATGTAGGTGGTAATCATACAGATAGATGACAATAAATGATGAGCTAAGAAAGTGCACAGAGCACCCGCCCTGTTTGTCAGTTAGTTTTTTAACTGCATGATATTAGGAGATGTTCCTTGACTTAACAACCATTATGACTGCCATCACTTACTGATTCACCAAAGACTGGGTAAATAATTATCTTGCTTGTGTTTATTAATCTATGAATAGTTCACATGTATTTTAATGCTTAATATTAAAAGGATTCTCTGTCTTTATTTAAAAGTTTAGTGGCTGGTTATGCTGGTTGCTCATGCCTGTAATCCCAGCACTTTGGGAGGCCAGGAGTTTGAGACCAGTCTGGAAAACATAGCAGGACCCCATCTCTCAAAAAAAAAAATTAAAAATTAGCTGGGCATGGTGGTGCATAACAGTAGTCTTAGTCACTCAGGAGGCTGAGGTGGGAGGATCACTTGAGCCTGGGAGATCAAAGTGACAGTGAGCTATGATCACACCACTGCACTCCAGCCTGGACAACAGAGGAAGCCCCTGTCTTAAAAACAAAAAGTAAAATTTAAAAAATTTAAAGTTTAGTGATGTTTTTGTGATCAGAAATATATCTTAAAACATAACACTTGTTTATATCAGCCTATGGTAAAATTTGTTATAAGTAGTTTCTTCTAAAGTTGCAAGGTTTCCAAGAATCTTATCAATGAAGACTTACTGTATTGGGTTTCCAGCACCCATTCATGCAGTTATGATGACCAACAGAGTGATGCACAAGACCAAATGATCAAGACTCACTTCTTTTACTCCTTGGCCTGAAAAACAGGAAGGAGTTGTTTATAATGTGATCTGGGCATCATGTAATTGGTAGTCTCAGATACTGATAGTGATTAAAAATTCTGTTCTAGTGAATATTTTAATCTCCCCAATGAACTCTTACTGATTTCCATTGTAAAGCATTTTGTCCAACTATAGTCATTACTTCTGTCTAGATGATCAGATTTTCAAAAATAACAGTTCACATTAATAATGTTTTACTCTAGTCCTTCTCCAACATCTTTTAGTCAGTTGCTCCTTTTTCCCTTAAATGATTTGTAATGCAAATGAAAGAATCTGAGAAGTCACAAGTTGGATTCTGACCTCTTAAATTAACTTCATTAAAATAGCTCTAACTACAGAAAAGAGCAGACCTTCTTGCTTTGGGGTGAAAAGAATCACAATCTGAAATGTCAGTTGCCTCAGGCAGGCACATCACATTGAGTTGCATTCAAAGATAGCTTCAAGCTAGCTTCACACTGAATTATAAACGAAAAGTCACTGAAGTCATCTCTTTTCATCTAAAGGAAAATAATTTTAGCATTATTTAACATAGGGAAAAATGGTTCATGGATACATAACAGCCTACTAATTTTACCCTTATATAATATTTTTCCTCTGAAAAATAAAAAACCTATAAATCTACCTAATAAGTGATATAATTTGATATAATATCAGTGTATATATGAATTAATGTGATGAAAATGTTGAGACAATTCAGTAACTGTTCTGGTTGGCAACAATGAAAATTTGTAGTTAATGATTATCTAAGAAGGACAAGAAAAAAGTTTTTTAAAGTCTAGAAGTATAAATCTGTGAAAACAAGTAAGGCCATCTCAGAAAAAAAGTTTTAAAAGAAGGAGCTCTCTGGTAAAAAGGAATTTGAGAAGATTAAGAAAAACAAGGAGCCCTCATATATTGGGTTGATCTGGCTAAAGATCCGCAAAGCATTCCCTGGTTAGGCCAGTAATACTTTTTACCATGAATTCTTTCTAGCACTGATAGTGTTCCCAAAATACAGCACTTAGGTATTTGAGAAAACAGCGGAAGCAGGAAGACTACTTTACCTTCCCCACTCCCTTCCCTGAAACAGGCCATAAAAGCCAGGAAAGTCACTCTCGGCCTTCTCCTTCCCTTCTCCCATGAATACCATTATGTGATCAGTGTCTTGTCCTATACCCAGAGGGAAGGAATGTCACAGGGATACCAAGAAGAATCTGAACAAACAGCCTTGCCAAGTTCCTCCTATTACCATTATAACATAACATTTTGTCCTTCAAGGAAGGAAGGAAGGAAGGAAATAAGCTGGCTGTAAATATGTGGATATATTTCGAGATTATCTATTCTGTTCCATTAGCCTATGTGTCTGTTTTTATACCAATACCATTCTGGTTTGGTTATTGTACCCTTGTAATATATTCTGAAGTCAGGTAGTATGATGCTTCCAGCTTTGTTCTTTTTGTTCAGGATTGCTTTGGCTATTTGGGCTTTTTTGTTGTTGTTCCATATAAATTTTAGGATTTTTTTTTTTAATTCTGTGAAAAATGAAATTGGTGTTTAGATAAGGATTGCATTGAATTTTTAGATTGCTTTGAGTAATATGGTCATTTTAATGATGTTAGTTCTTTTGATCCATGAACATGGGATGTCTTTCCCTTTGCATTCTCTACAATTTCTTTCATTATTGTTTGTCTTGTTATTGATTTCTAGTTTTATTCCATTGTAGTCTAAGAAGATAGTTTAAATGATTTTAGTTATTTTAAATGTATTGACTTGTTTTGTGTCCTAATATATGGTCTATCTTAGAGAATGTTTGATGTACTAATGAGGAGAATGTATATTCTATAGCTGTTGGATAAAATGTTCTGTAAAGTCTGTCAGATCCACTTAGTTTAATGTGCAGTTTAAATCTAATGTTTCTTTGTTAATTTTCTGCCTAGATGATCTGTCTAATGCTGAGAGTGGTGAGGGAATGTGTTCTCTTTCCGAGTCCACGAGGGGGGCATAGTTTTAAGGGCAAGAACTTCCCAGCACCATGCCTCCCTCCCATCTCTCTCCATCCGGGAGATTTAACAGTTTATGTTTAAATTTCACAGAAGCGGGAAGAAACTAAGAGTCAATCACCCCAGCAGACATTTAAAGGAACTCCTTTTATTGGCCAGAGGAACTTGGGTAGGTGGGAAATTCTCCCAGGATAAATTCCCCTGCTCCTTCACCCACACTGGATTTCCAGCTCTCTGGAATCTCCTCCCACATAGTGGGAGCTCTCTTTCCCCTCCTGGATTTCCCCTCTGGGGTCCCACTTGCACATGCTCTTAGTGGAAGTTTTCTCTATTCTTCTCCTTTTTCTCTCTCTGCCTAAATAAATCACTTTCTACAAACACTTTTGAGTCCGGCATTTACTTTTACAAGTGCACTGTGCTGGGGTCTCCTCTCCCATTCTTGGGGAGTGACAGACCAAGGACCTGGAGAAACATCCTCTCAGGGGAACTGAGGGCTCCCCTGAACCCCTGAATTCAACAGTGGGGTGTTGAAGTATCTGATTTTATTTTATTGAAGTCTATCTCACCCTTTAAATCTAATAATATTTGGTTTATGTGTCTGGGTGCCCTAGTGTTGGGTGCATTTACTTTTATAATTATTATATCCACTTGCAGAATTAATCCCTTTATCATTATATAATGACCCATTTTGTCTCTTTTTGCTGTTTTTGACTTAAAGTCTGTTTTATCTGATATAAGTATAGCTAGTTGTGCTTACTTTGGTTTCCATTTGCATGGAAAATCTTTTCCATCCCTTTACTTTCAGTCTTTTGTATCTTTACAGATGACATGACTTTCTTGTAGGCAGCATACAGTTGGGTCATGTTTTATTATCCATTCAGCTAGTCTATATTTTCTAAATGGAAAGTTTAATCTGTTTATGTTCAAGGCTATTACTGATATGTGATGGCTTATTTCTGCCATTTTATTAATTGATCTCTGATTGTTTTCTCTCTCTCTCTCTCTCTCTCTCTCTCTCTCTCTCTCTCTCTCTCGTGGTTTGGTGGTTTTATATAGTGGCAACATTTGAGTCTTTTCTCTCCCCTGTTTGTGTGTTTAGTCTATGTGTAGGTTTTACATTTTCATGTGCTTCCATGATGATAAATATTGTTCTTTCACTTCCAGGTACAGGATTCCTTAAGAATTTCTTGTAGTTCTGGTCTAGTGGTGATGAATTCCCTTAGCTTTTGCTTGCCTAGGAAAGACTTTATTTATCCTTCATTTGCAAAGGCTAACTTTGCTGTGTTTAGTATCTGAGACTGGCAGAGGTTTTTTTCAGTATTTTGAATATATCATTCTATTTTCTCCTGGTCTGTAAGATTTCTGCTGAGAAATCTACTGTTAGTCTGATGGGGGTTCTTTCATAGGTAACTAGATGCTTTTCTCTTCCTGTTTTAGAATTCTCTCTTTATTTTGACTTTAGACATTTTGGCTATAATCTGCAGTGGAGAATCTAAGAGTCCCCTGAATCCGTATGTCTAAATCTCTTGCTACACTTGGGAAGTTTTCATCTATTACTTAATTAAATATATTTTCTTTTTTATTTTTTTTTTCTTTGAGACAGGGTCTCACTCTGTCACCCAGGCTGCAGTACAGTGGTGTGATCTTGACTCACTGCAACCTACACCTCCTGGACTCAAGCAATCCTCTCATCTTGGTCTCCTGAGTAGCTGGGACTACAAGTCTGTGACATCAAGCCCACCTAATTTTTCCTTTTCTTTTCTTTTTGGAGATGGGGTTTTCCATGTTGCCCAGGTCAGTCTCAAAATCCCAGGCTCAAGCAATCCACCCACCTTGGCCTCCCAAAGTGCTGGAATTACCGGTGTGAGCCACCACATCTTGCCTAAATAAGTTTTCTATCCCTTTCATTTTCTCTTTGCCTTCTGGGACTTCAAAATTTTGACTAATTGGCCACTTCATGGAGTTGCATATGTCAGAAGGTCTTTTTCTATTAATTTTTTTTTCCTTTTTCCTTATTTTTGTTTGACTGGGTTATTTCAAAAGACCTGTCTTCAAGTTTCAGATTTTTCTTTTATTTGATCTAGTCTATTGTGGATGCTTTCAAATGTATTTTGTATTTTATTTGATGAGTCCTTTATTCCCAGAATTTCTGTTTCACTCTTTTTTATGATATCTATCTCTTTGATAAATTTCTCATTCATATCCTGAATTTTTCTTTTTTTATTGTTTTTCAGTATTCTCTTGTCTTCCACTAAGCTTCCTTAAAATCAATATTTTGAATTTTTCAGAGAGTTTGCAAATTTAATTTTGACTGGAATTTATTGCTGGAGAATTTTGTTCCTTTGGAAGTGTCACATTTCCTTGTTTTTAAATGTTTTCTGTGCCCTTCTATTGATATCTGTGCATCTGGTCTAACGGTTGCTTCCTCCAGTTTTTTGAACTTACCTTTGTAAGGGAGGACCTTTTCTTGACAATGTTTTGTAGTGTTGGGTAGGGCACTTTGGCTATTATTCTGGGTGGATGCAGTAGTAGTCTTGGTATAATTCTTTAGCTGTAAATAGTGTTAGTTGAGTCTTACTTCCTTGATGGTGTAGGGTGTGGTTATTAGTATAGGCTGTGAAGTTTTGCTGGGAATGGGGATACCAGGTGGGCCAGTCTTCATGTCCCAGTGATGGCAGCAGTTGGGTTGAGTATGCCTGCCTTTGGGGCCCCAGTGTGGTGTAGGCTGGCACCAGTAGTAGCAGGTCCAGCTAGGCTGATTCTTAGGCCTATAGGCAGCTTGCTCAGATGCCAATGATGGCAGCAGTGAGCCAAACAAATGGGCAGATTCTCAGGCCCCTGGGTAGAAGACATAGCATGAGCAATGGCAGTAGCAGTGGCAGGTAAACCCTCTGCATCCAAGTGGTGCACACTGGTGTTAATGGTGACTGCAAAGAACTGGGCAGACTAAGTCTCCAGGCCCACAAATGGCACATGAAGGTAGGTTCCAGCTGTAATAGTAGCAGTGGGGTGGGTGGGTCCAACCTCAACACCTCGAGAGAGGTACTTAGGTACCAACAGTGGTGGCCCAGGCTGTATAATTCTCCAGACTCTGGGACTGTGTTTTCTAGCACTGAGGGGTGGGGTGTGAAGCTACACAAGGCAGACTTGTCTTCAGGCCTCTCAATGGTGTGTGCAGACACTGACTGTGATAGGCAGAGACAGGGTGATTCCCCAGGTCCCTGGCAGAGTATTCAGGGATGCACTACAGCCTTGAAACTGAGGAGGCCATGGTTGTTTTCAGTGGCATCAGTTGTACACAGGGGAGTGAGAAATGTGCTTCACTCGCAGTTCAGCCCTACCTAACAGCATCAACCTGTGCTTGACTTGCACTTTATCTCCAGCAGTGGCAGCTTGTGTTCTGCACATGCTTTAGTCCACATGCAGCAATCCACAACAATAACAGCCATGGGCAGGAAACTCTATCTAGGCATGTGAAACTGCACAGTGGCTTCACTGCTGGAGGCAGTTGCAGTCTGTGGCCTGCACTTGGGCCCTAGCATCAGAGCTAGCTCCAGCAGTGGCTGCATGTAAAGGATGTCAGTGAGTCTCTAGGGATGTGTAAATGCAGGTGCTGTTGAGCCCCAGGGTGAGGTGTAGTCTATTGGCATTGGGATCTCAAAATGGCATCTTTCTGTAGCTGCTTAGGTCTCTGGGAGTGTGTGGGACCCAGGAGCAGTGCCACTATGCAGTCTCCAGGCAATTTCCTATGTTAGTTTCATGACCTGCAAGAGTTGAGGCCCTCTCCCATGGCTAAAATTGCAGGAGCTCATGGTGGAAATGGGGCCTACTGGGGGTCTCTCACTAACCTTTCCCTGCACTGGGGAGTCTCTCCTGGCTCTCAGCTGATTCTGGCTAAGCAGGTTGCCTCTCTTTCTTATTCTTCCTTGCTTTAGGTGTTTCCTGTCACTTCTCCATTGAATTCCAGTGTTCTCTCCTGGATGATCTATTTTAAGTGTGATTATCTACTCACTACTTAGGTTCTTCTTTGTGGAGGAGGTGAGTAGGAGATGTCTCTGGTCAGCTGTCTTGAAGCCCCTCAGCAGCTGAGTTCAACAGTTGCTCTTAACAGAAGTAGGCATCACTGGCCTTTTACATGTGGAGACTATTTCTTTAGTCATTTTTTAAAAGTCTTGAACTCCCAACGGTTTAAGATTACTTCCAATCCAAGTATCTGAAGAAAAAAAAGTCAAGACAGAAGGCAAATAAGAAAAGAATCCCAGCTGCTGGGTGGTACTATTGTTCTGAAAGCATTTGAGTTATTTTTTAGCATTAACAGCAGTCTAAGTTGTCTCTGAATCTTTATTTTTGAAGGCTCTCATGTCACATAAAACTTACATTAAATAACCAGAATCTACAAGGAACTTAAACAAATTTTCAAGAAAAAAACAACCCCATTAAAAAATGGGCAAAGGACATAAACAGATACTTCTCAAAAAAAAGACATACAGGTGGCCACAAACATATGAGAAAAGCTCAACATCACTGATCATTAGAGAAATGCAAATCAAAACCACAATGAGATACCACCTCACACCAATCAGAATGGCAATTATTAAAAAGTCAAAAAGCAACAGATGCTGGCAAGGTTGTGGAGAAAAAGGAACATTTTTACACTGCTGGTGGGAGTGTAAATTAGTTCAACCATTGTGGAACACAATGCAGTGATTCCTCAAAGACCTAGAGGCAGAAATACCATTTGACCCAGAAATCTCATTACCAGGTATATACCCAAAGAAATAGAAATCATTCTATTAGGAAGATACATGCACATGTATGTTCATTGCAGCACTATTCACAATAGTGAAGTCATGGAATCAACCTAAATGACCATCAATGATAGGCTCGATAAAGAAAATATGGTACATATACACAATGGAATACTACACAGTCATAAAAAGGAACAAGATCATGTCCTTTGCAGGGACATAGATGGAGTTGGAAGGCATTATCCTTAGCAAACTAACACAGGAACAGAAAACATAAAACCACATGTTCTCACTTCTAAGTTGGAGACGAATGACGAGATCACATGGACACATGGTGGGGAACAACACACGCTGGGCACCTGTCAGGGTGGAGGGACACAGGAGAGCATCAGAAGAATAGCTAATGGATGCTGGACTTAATACTGGGGTGATGGAATGATCCATGCAGTAAACCACCGTGGCACACGTTTACCTATGTAACAAACCTGCACATCCTGTACATGTACCCCTGAATTTAAAAGTTGAAAAAAACTTACATTAAATAAATTTCTATGCTTTTCTCTTGCTAATTTGTCTTTTCTTATAGAAGTCTCAACCACAAGACTTTGTAATGAGTGAGAAAAAGATATTACCTTTCCTCTCCTACTATAGTTATATATTACCTTAAATTATTTGCTACATATGTCTTAGTCCAAAAAGGAATTCAGACTACAAATAAAGACAATTTAGAAAATAACAAAATGTGAAATTACAAATTATGACTGCAGCCTAAATGATACTTAAAGGAAACTGTATAGCCTTAAATTTGTTTTTATCAAACTGAACTAAAGAGAGAATGATAAAGGGAAAAAATGAGTAATCAAGAAGCAATTAAACATAAGAATAATAGAAAAGGGGAATAATATCAATAAGTGCAGAAATCCAAATATTAGTGAAAGAAAACAGAAGAATTTTCTTATGCCCCAGCCCCATTGGTCTCATTTAGTTTTATTTTCTGCCTCAGAACATTTTCTCAACCTGGAATGGAATTCCCCTACATAAAATCTAAATTACTAAGTCTTTTGTAGTTTAAACCTTCTTTCTAGGGTTTCTTTTTTCTTTCAGAGAGGTTTCCTTGACACTAATATGGGTTAACTCTTCCTAGTATATTTCCTAATACTCTAGGACTTATTGCATTTAACTTGTTCACTGCCTGTATACCTCATTAGACTATAAGTTCCACAGGACAGAGACCATGACTAACCATTGCCCCACTGAGCCTCTAGTGTCCAATAGAGTAGTCTGCATATAATGCGGATTGAAACATTAGTTTTGAATGAATACATGAGTGAATAAATAAATGGAAGAAGTCTGAGGAGAAAATCCTATCAAATATACAATTTTCTAAAAATGTGAATCCACAAAAAAAAAAAACGAACTCAAAGTAACAAAATTAGAAATAGGAAAAAGGAGATAACAGATGTTTATGAGATTTTATAAAATGTCATAGAGCTCTATGTGTAATCCTATGTAAACAAATTTTAAATCTTACTTAGATCAATAATTTCCTGGAAATACAATAAAACAAGAAAAAATACAATAATCAGAAATTTTTTTTAAGTTTTTCAAATATAATGACTGCAAAAGTTCTTGCAAATTTTCAAAGAACGAGAATAATTTTTAAACTAGCATAATCTAGTTTTTATAAGCTAGATATGACAAATTCAGTACAAAAATAAATCTTAAACCAATCTCATTTATCAACATAGCAATAAAAATACTAAGTAGAATTCTACCACGTTAACTATAGGAGAATATTAAAAGAACAGGTCACCTTGACCAAGTGGAGTTTATCTCAAGAATTCAAAGAGGGTAGAAGATTTAAGAAATATAGTACTGGCTTGGTAAGGTGGCTCATGTCTATATTCTCAGCACTGTAGGTGGCCGAGGTGGGCAGATCACAAGGTCTGGAGTTTGAGACCAGTCTAACCAACATAGTGAAACCCCATCTCTACTAAAAATACAAAAGAAGTAGCCAGGTCTGGTGGTGCGAGCCTGTAATCCCAGCTACGCGGGAGGCTGAGGCAGGAAATCATGTGAATCTGGGAGACAGAGGTTGCAGTGAGCCAAGATTGAGCCATTGCACTCCAGCCTGGGCAACAGTGTGAGACTCTGTCTCAAAAAAGAAAAAAAAAGAAATATAGTACTGTAATACCTATCACTAGATGTACAAAATAGAACATTTGATCAAATTTAGAGCGTGTTTCTGATAAAAACACTTCACTAATTAGGAATGGCTAAGCTCATACTTAATAGTAAAACAGAACAAGAGAAGAGAAGGGGATAGAGGTCCCTATATGCATGCCATTTTCAGCTGGCTACTAGTGGTTACCCAAAGAACTATATGAAGAATTCTTAAGCTTACTGTATTCTCAGCAGGAAATAGTGCCCCACAACCAACATCTGCCATGGAAAAGGTAGATCCTTTGGTACATTGCAGATATTTCCTTTAATGGCAAGGCAAAGAAGCCGCCTAGCAACAATTATTTAACACCAACTTGAATATTTAAGACAGTATAATAAGGCAGGAAACAAAATGTGAACTGTAACTATTGTACACAGAATCAAAATTATTTGTATTTTTACATAATACTGCTTTCTAACTAAAAATGGAATCTAACTAAAAATGAAATAAAAAAGATTAATAAGAGAGCCTGGTAAGATTTTGGATAACAAAATAAGTATTCAAAATTCAAGAGTTTTTCTATATTCCTGTAATAACCACTTAGAAAACATAATGGAAAATCCTACTCAGAATACAAACAAAAAATATAAAATACATAGGAATAAGTATATTATGAAATGAATTGAGGTCCTATATGAAGAAAACAATGAAACTTTGGGTGACCTAAAAAGGGACTGAAATAAATAAATGGCCATCTCAGGTTTCTAGATAAAAAGATTCAATATTTAAAAAAGGTTTATTCTCAGCCAGGCATGGTGGCTCACACCTGTAATCCAAGCACTTTGGAGGCCAAGGCAGGCGGATCACCTGAGGTCGGAGTTCAAGACCAGCCTGACCAACATGATGAAACCTCATCTTTAAAAAAAACAAAGTTTATTCTCCCCGTATTAATTCATGGAACAAGTACAGTTTCTATCAAACACAGGAGAACTTAACCATGATATAAACACAATTTAAAAATATAAATCACAGAAGGAAGATAAATCTGAACTGGCAATTATTAAAAGATAACAGAAAACTAGAAAATTGTTTTGTGAAGTATTGACACAAATAGATAAATCGAATGATTAGAAACCCCAGAAACATTTATGAAATTGATATACATGGCATATGGTAAAGAAATTGTTTTTGTGATCAAAGTATGACACGGGTTATTTTGTTGGATACAAAGTTGTATCTCTTCTTCATGGAAAACCAAAAATTAATTTCACAATCATTGAAAATAACTAAATATATAAAATGAAAATATATCAAATCTAGGTGTTCATACAGATTAATATTTACATAATCTTATGAGATGGTGAGAATAGACTTTCTAAGCATAAAAAAATGACAATAAGAAACACTGATGGACTATACCTCAGAAGATTTTTAACAATTATATAAATACACATCTATATATTTCTCTTTTTTTTTTTGAGATGGAGTCTCACTCTGTCTCCCAGGCTAGAGTGCAGTGGCACAATCTCAGCTCACTGCAACCTCCACCTCCCAGGTTCAAGTGATTCTCCTGCCTCAGCCTCCTGAGTAGCTGGGCCTACAAGTGCCTGCCACCACCACCATGCCCGGCTAATTTTTTTGTATTTTTAATAGAGAAGGGGTTTCATCTTGTTGGCTAGGCCAGTCTCGAACTCCTGAGCTCAGGTGAGCCACACATCTCAGCCTCCCAAAGTGCTGGGATTACAGGCATGAGCCACCACACCCAGCCCACCCACCCACACACACACACCCACCCACACACACACACACACACACATCAATTTTTTTAAATTAAACTGAATTTTACAATATATGTGGCTAACAAAGAATGGACCTCCTAACAAATTGATTTTAAAAATAAAAAGACAATTCGTGGTAACTTCTGAGATTCTGGTGCATCCATCACCCAAGCAGTGTACACTATACCCAAAGCATAGTCTTTTATCCCTCACCCACCTCCCACCCTTTCCCCCAAGTTCCCAAAGTCCACTGTATCATTCTTATGCCTTTGCATCCTCATAGCTTAGTTTCCACTTAAGAATGAGAACATATTGGTTTTCCATTTTTGAGCTACTTCACTTAGAATAATGGTCTCCAATTTCATTCAGGTTGCCGCAAACACCATTATATCATTCCTTTTTATGGCTGAATAGTATTCCATCGTATATGTACCACAATTCCTTTATCCACTAGTTGATTAATGGGCATTTGGGCTGATTCCCTATTTTTGCATTTGTGAATTATGATGTTATAAATATGCATGTGCAAGTATCTTTTTTGCATAATGACTTTTCTTCTGGGTAGATACCCAGTATTGGGATTGCTGGATCATATGGTAATTCTACTTTTAGTTCTTTAAGGAATCTTCACACTGTTTCCATAGATTGTGCTAGTTTACATTCCCACCAGCAGTGTAAAAGGGTTCCCTTTTCACCACATCCATGCCAACATCTATTAATTTTTATTTTTTGATTATGGCCATTCTTGTAGGAGTAAGGTGGTATCTCATTGTGATTTTGATTTGCAACAAAACAATAACTTTAAATTGTCAACAAACATATGAACAATATTGCTTTACTAGTACTCAAATTAACACTGAAAAAAAAAATCACCATTTTCCCTATCACATTAGTTAAGCTTTAAGAAAATTTTAATGCCCAGAGTTAGTAAAATTTTAGTGTAAAAGTACTCTCATAAATTGCTAATAGGATTATATATTGGTAAAATCTTTTCGGATGGTTCACTAGATAGAATAATGTTTCTCCAAAATATCCACATCTTAATCTCCAGATCCTATGCATGTTGATCACATGACAAAGGGGATTTTGCAGATGTGATTAAGACTCTTGTGATAGGGGAATTATCCTGGATTAGCCATATGAATGTGGGCTTAATGTATTCACAAGGATCCTTACAGAGGAAGATGAAGGCAGGAACGTCAGAGTAAGACAAGGAGATGAAATGATGGAGGAAGCAGAGGTGAGAAAGAGAGAAAGGAAAGAAATTTGAAGATGCTACACTATTGTCATTAAAGATGGAGGAAGGGACTAGAAACCAAGAAATGCAGGCAGCCGCTAGAACCTAAAAACCAAAAGGAGAATAATGATGGATTAAAGAATGAAAATGTATTCCACAGACCTTATACACCATTTATCCCTTAGGGCCTCCAGTAGTAATGCAACCCTGCTGACCTACAGGACTGTTAAGAAGATAAATTTGTATTGTTTAAAATCAATAAGTTTGTGGCAATTTGTTTTCATTTTGTTTGAGACAGTGTCTCACTCTGTCACCCAGGCTGAGTACAGTGGCACAATCTTGGCTCACTGCACCCTCCACCTACCCTGTTCAAGCGATTCTCACGCCTCAGCCTCCTGAGTAGCTTGGATTATAGGTGTGGGCCACCATGCCCACCTAATTGTTGTATTTTTAGTAGAGATGGGGTTTTGCCATGTTGGCCAGACTGGCCTCAAACTCCTGGCCTCAAGTGATCTGCCTGCCTCGGCCTCACAAAGTGCTGGGATTACAGGCATGAGCCACCATGCTTAGCCAGTTTGTGATAATTTGTTATAGCAGCAATAGAAAATTCACACAGAAAGCAATTAGACAACTTTCAAACTATATCTGATCTATGATGCAGCAACTAAATTTCTAGGAATCAATCTTAAAGATATTATCAGAGAGAATACAAATAGCTAAGTAAAAGTAGGTTCACTGCAACAATGTATAGTACTTAAGAATTGAAAGTTACCTAAATTTGAAATAGGGGATTTATTAAATAAATTTATTGAATGTATTAAAGACATGTATTAAATAGATTATAAAAATACAACAGCAATGAAAACAACAGCTGTTCAAAAATATTTAGAGAAATGGGGAAATGGCCATGATAAGCTTTCTTTTTAAAGGTAGTTTACGAAACAGTACTATATGTAGTATAATACCAATTTTTTCCCATATATTTACTTTTTATTGGATTTGTTAATATTACAGAGAACTTGCATTGCCAAACCATGCCGGAGACTTCAAGCAAATAGTACAATGGACAGCCTCATCCACCCATCACATGGTATATTAAAACTTGATTCATGTACATTTTGATATTTTCACAGTCTTTTAAAAAGTTTTAATAAGAGTTGGAATTTAAATCTGCTGCAGTGCAGGTCTTCAGATTTTGAGTACAATATGCCTTTACATAACACCTCCACTTACTCATCTCTGTTCATTCTTCAGTAACATAACCCTCAACAAAATTTTGCTAGGAAAAAATGCATACTTTTCAGGGAAAATGCACAATTAATGATAAAGAGGCTATTTTTTAAGGTTTTTGGTTCCCAAATAAAGTCTTCAGTTTACCAGAATCCCATTTCTGATTTAATCATTCAACTTCCCCTTGGCAGACTCAGCTACTCACCCAAATTCATTAGAAGGCAGGCATCCTGCCTACCACCTCAAATGTCAACATAATGGCCCAGATGTGGGTGGCAGGTTCCATCAGAAGATACTAAAACCCTCCTCGGAGTCCAATTCCTGCACTGATACTTTCATCAAGACTAAACTCCTATCTGAAAATGCTCCCACATCAAAATAGTTTTACTCACCCACTTGCTTCACTCTTGCCAGTAGCAAGTCTGAAACTCATGAATTTGGCAAAGGGATTTATTATAGAGAAACCCGGACTCTGCATCAAGTGGTTGCATTACCACTTTCAGATATTTCTATTGAACCAAAGATACAAAACTAGGAAACTGCCAGACTATCTCATTAAGTGGATACTCTTCTGTAATCCTGGGTAGCTTCCTCAAGTCCCTTTAAGGGACCAAAAACTAAAATTAATAGGTATTTTAAGCTGTAATTATTAAAAACAGAAGTGCTACATCACCTGTCTTTCACTCTGACTCTCCAAATGAACACAAAGACACGCCAAAAGGTTGAAAACAGAGCTAGCTGGTATAATCACTGCACCTTTAGAATAGCCAATAGTTTGAAAATTTGGGCACAAGTATATAAGGAATTCTTATCAAAGATCATGCACAATCTATGACACTTAAATGGGTTTTAGCTGAGGTTTTGCTCATGTTGCTCTGAATTTGTAGGGACATGTCAGTGAACCCCTTAGCCTGAACAGAAAGCATATTCTTCCCATTGCAGTTTACTATACAATTTAGACCTGATTAGATGAGGCATTAGCAGCACCTGAAGTCAAGCCTCCAGCATCTCCTTTACATCAAAGGCTATTTGGTTCCACCCTCTTCCATCCTCAGGATTCGTGTACTCAGGAGACATTTCACAATCCTAATGCACACTTCAGGTTACTTAACCAAGCAATATGCTCTGTCAAAGAACTTATTTCAGATGAGATCTGGTGCATTCAGGGTGGTATGGCCATAGACCAAAGAATTTATTTCAAGTCAAAGCAAAAGAGGCTTTAATGTAGAACACAAACAACACAGAAGAAAAGCACTATCCAAATAAAAAATTACCCAAAACAAAAACAAGATTATTCTCTCCTTCACCCCTTCCCCCATTTGGTGGACCCCAGTGTGGTTGAATTTATTTTGTGGTTACCTCAGAATACAACTAAAAGTTTATACTACAAATCACAGCCCTATATAGATGATCTGAACACATTAGTTCTTTTCAGCGGTGTGTTCCAGGAAGTCTAATGTAGCCATAGCCTACTACAGAGCGTATTCCTTAAGGGTAGGTCACAGGACACGTTAATTAACATCACTTAAATCCTCATCTTTTACAGCAGATCAGAACCCAGATGGCTGACTTTTTATGCAGGATTTCTGATAAGAATCCAGTAGAGCTGGTTTCAAGGTTCACATCGACACTTAATATAGTTGTAACTTTCTTATCCAGAAGTTGTGATCCACATGAAGTCGACAATGAATGCATCAATTCTGAGGTAGTCAACCCTTACAAAGGCTCAATATCTGAACATAAAAAGATTTTGAAATGACCACTGGCTGCAGGTTTTGTTTTTTTGTATTTGCAGAGTAAATACAAAAGAACACTGTTGCAACTAGTTCACACATTTATCTAACAATGAAAATTCCCCTAAATCCAATATGCATAGAGCAGTCGTGACACTTTAACTTCCATAGTACAATAGGGCCAGTCATGAAATTGAGTGGTCTGCATCAGTGTCTGTAGATCCAGCAGAAATCAGATGATGAATGGTGTTCATGGTGGTTAGCTTTAGTCTATTTACTTCAGAAGGGTTAGGAAAGCCCATTCCTTAATTGTATGTGAGTGGCTGCTTTTCTGATTTTCAGGCACAGCATACTGGTTGTCTAGCCGAAGTTTTAAGGCCTGGTTTTTTGAAACCTCATTCCTACCTCTATTTTTGTGTCTTACTACTTCAAAGCTCTTCTCCTTTTCTTTATCCCTAAGGGAAAAGAAATGTAATCAGTAAATATTTCTTCTTCACTAGGGTTTTTGAAAATATTCATCCTTGAATTTAAAAATGCCACCCCTTAGAAAAATCTGGGATAGACAGGGAGGCGTATATAAAATCCTTATCAAACCATTTTAAGGCTTCATTTCGAACAGAAAACACAGAACACTGTCTTGAAGCTCTAGGGTCCTATCTTCTACTGAATAGCATTAACTGTGACCCTATTTCAGGACACTTGAAGAAAACTGTTAAAGGCTGTGTGATGACATTCCTCCTAAGACTTTCACTTTTAGCAAGTGATAGATAATACATCTCTCTCTTTAAGCACAAGGGTAACAATTTTCTCATTCAAGTAAATTCTACTCATTAGTCAATGATTTCTCCCGACATCGATTTTGTGGGAGTGGATCTGACTAGATCAGGTAAAGAAACTTGAGTGTGGTAAATCACTGCCCTCCCAAAGGTCCCTTATACATATTTTAAGACAGAGCAGAGGAGCAAGTCCACATGGAGGTTTAAATTCAAGTCAGCTGTGCTCTCAAAGTGGCAAAAAGGCTGGAATTTATTCTAAAAGCCACCCCAAAAACCATTTCCATCTGATGTCATTTACATTTCTTCCCATTTTATTTTTTTAATTCATGTCCCTAAGTAAGACGTAGCTATACCACAGGCCGTCATTTAATTTCAGGTAGCATTCATTTTAAGTACTTGCTCCGGCTTTCTACATGTTTGGCAGTTGACTGCAGGGATGGGAACTGTGTATCGCTGTAGATTCTGGTGGTCATTGTGGTATTTTCCTTGTTGTGGTTAACCAGGCCCCAGGAGGCCTATGCACACCACTAGTCATTGCCGGTTTGGAAGCACCGGAGCTGTATCATTCCAGGGACCTGAAGATTTTTCCATACCACCACCACCTTCACCTTCTTCGCAGTTATCACCTGAATCTTGTCTCTTTTCATTATCGTCTTCTTCCTTTTCACTTATTTGCTTTGCCTGAACCCCGATGCCGCTGTAGTCAACCTCTTTTTGCTCCAATTCTTTCTATTCATCTACGTCCTTCCGCCACAGCCTTGGTGGCGGCCCTTGGGCCCGCAGCCCCCGCGCTCGCCGGCCTGCCATCTCCCGGCCAGGTCCCCACGCCCGCCCCGCCGCCAGCCCGCCGGTTGCTCCGCTCCTTCTTCTTCTTCTTGTCCCTTTTGGCGAAGAAGTTTTCCAGGCTCCCGCTTCTCCGTCTCGGCCACGGCGTCGGCCTCCTCGACCCGGATGGGTGGGGCCAGCGGTGGGCGCCGCCCACGGGCTAATACCAATTTTTAAAAAGATATATATCTGACTATATTGGCGGGGCGCGGTAGCTCACGCCTGTAATCCCAACACTTTGGGAGGCCGAGGCGGGCTGATCAAGAGGTCAGAAGATCAAGACCATCCTGGCTAACACGGTGAAAACCCGTCTCTATTAAAAATACAAAAAATTAGCCGGGCATTGTGGCAGGCACCTGTAATCCCAGCTACTCGGGAGGCTGAGGCAGGAGAATCGCTTGAACCCAGGAGGTGGAGGTTGCGGTGAGCCACGATGGCACAACTGAACTCCAGCCTGGTAACAGAGTGAGACTGTCTCAAAAAAAAAAATTAAATATATATATATGACTATATTCAAAATGTTTATGGTAATCTTTGGGTAGTGAAATTATAGGCAATTTTTCTTTATACTTCAGTAAAGACTAATTTTATAATAAACTAGAGTTATAAATGTATAAAATAATTATGTACATATTTGCTAAAAAGAGCCTATGTAATATAAATATGTTTATAAATAGCAATATCAGTTACTGTAAGTGTAGAATAGCCTCAAAATATAATTGTGTTTTCTGCCACAATAAACAATCCTAGATTTTCTAATATTTGGAGATTTGTTTACATCAGCTCTACCTGTGTAAGCAGCGCCCTCCTGCAGTGCTTGCCTGGCCTCACCTACTACCCCTTAATTCAATTTCCAATTTTGGGAACCCTGTCAATCATGAAAGTTACCTGAAAATAACAAAAGACCAAGTTTGCCAAGTCCCTAGCCTTAACATTATGTGCCATATTGTTACCTAACTTTCTACTATTTTAAAGTACACTGGCTTTGCAAACTATTGAGTTGGTTTTTTGTTTGCTTGCTTTTGATACTCAAAGACCATTTTAATTTAACATTTGGGCTAGGTGCAGTGGCTCACGCCTGTAATTCTAGCACTTAGGGAGGCTAAGGCAAAAGAAAAGCATGAGCCCAAGACTTTAAGATCAGCCTGGGCAACATAGTGAGACCCTGTCTCTAAAAAGAAAAGAAAAAAGTTTATATTTGTGTTTTGGGTAAGTCAGACTACCACCAGTTAAATGAAAATTGTTGCATACACACACACACACACACACACACACACACACACACAATCACACACTGAACAACGTTTTAGTCAAAAACAGACCACGTATATGATGGTAGTTCCATAAGATAATAATAGGGCTGAAAACTTCCTATCGCCTAGTGACATTGCAGCCATCTTAACATCATAGTGCAATGCAGTACTCACGTTTGTGGTGATGTTGGTGTAAACCTACTGTGCTGCCAGTCTAGCTCATATAATTCTGTATAATATATAATTTGATAATAAATAACTACATTACCAGCTTATGTATTTACTATATACACTTTTTATCATTATTTTAGAGTGTACTCCTACTTTTCTTAAAAAGGCAAGTGTAAAGCAGTCTCTAGCAGGTCCTTCAGAAGGTATTCTAGAAGAAGGTACTGTTATCATAGATGACAGTTTCATTTGTGTTACTACTCCTGAATATCTTTGATAGGACAAGATATGGCGGTGTAGATTGCCCTACCCAATATGAGTGGGTGTCATCCAATCCTCAGGAGGCCTAAATAGAAAAAAAAGAAGAAGAAGTAAGGGAGAATGTGCTTTCTCTGCTTGTTTTTGGTTTGGAATGTCAGTTTTTTGCATTCAGTCTGGAACTATACCATCAGCTGCTTTTCTGGGTCTCCAGTTTTCAGACAGAAGATCATGGGATTTCTCAGTCTCCAAAATCACATGGGCCAGTGTCTTATAAATCTCTTTGTGTGTATGTGTGTGTGTGTGTGTGTATATGTGTGTGTGTGTGTGTGTGTGTGTGTGTACATACATATGTATATATGTGTGTGTATGTCCTCTTGATTCTGTTTCTTGGGAGAATCCTAACACAATATCAAAGAAATGATGTATTATACATATAAAATTTAAAACAACAGGCAGAAAATACAATATCAGAATGCTATATTTAGATGTCTGGAGGTTAATTTTATTTTGTTTGGTGACTTGAAATATAGCCTCATATGGTTACTCCTTTATCAACAAAGCCTTAACTGACACCTTTCCCCTAGAGTGAATGGGAAGACTTCATTTTTGCAGTTCCATTATACCTTATATTTACTTAAGCTATATGATTGCACTTAACATCCATGAATTGAAATGAACTAGTAAGGCATTACTTCCTACCTGCAGTAGAATCAATGTCCTTTAAGGTAGGGATCAGAGCATATTTATCTATGTACCCCAAGGGCCTAGCACAGTGCTTACAGTCAGTAAAATGGTAGTGAATGCATAAAAACTTTGAATAGAGTAAATTTTGTAATATTTTTTTTTTTTTTTTTTTTTTTTTTAAGAATCAGGGTAACTTTATGGCAAAGTCTAGAGGTCAATATTCTAAGGCTGGTTGCCTTGCCGGAGCTCGCACACGCCCATCTTCCTCCACACCCAGAAACTACGACACCACTCGGCCCTCGGCACCAAGCCCTGCACTCAGCATCTAGCCCCGCCACATAGCTTCCCCAACGCCCACTTCTGCACTCGGCACCCAAATCTGCACTCAACACCAGACTCTGCACTCGGCACCTAGCCCGCCGTTAAGAAACCCCGCCAAAATTTAAAAGAAACCCTGCCAAACCATGCCCAATAGCATCTGGCCCCACTCCCCCTGGACGGCCCACTCACCTGCAGTCCCGCCTACCTACCAATAGTAGCTTGCCCGGACCACGTCCTGTTCCCTCACACCCTCCCTATAAAAACAACCCCTGTCTCAGGAAGTCAGGGGCGACTTCTCTGGCCCCTCTTTCCTGGCCCATAGAACCTCGCCCGAGAGCTGAATAAACTGGAATTTAATTTTTCTTATACTGGCCTCAGTTTCCTCACTTTAAATTCAACAATAAACCTTACAAATATAGTCATCTGTCTTTCAGCTCTTTCACTAACAGTGTGGTTCTCAAAGTGCAGGGCTGGGTCGGGCTGGGGCCCCTTAGAAGACATTTAGCGATGTCAGGAGACATTTTTGTATATCACAACTCCTAAAAACATCTAGTGAATGAAGGTCAGGTTTACTGCTAAACATCCTACAATGGCCAGGACAGCCACCCACAACAAAATGTCCAGCCCCAGATGTTCAAAGTGCCCAGGTTGGGAAACAACGTTAGAGGAATACAACTGAGCTAATTAAGCAAGGGTCCTAACCCTTCTCCCATAACCCTCCTAAACAAAAGTTTAGCAGTAAGCAAAAGAAAGAATATCAATAGCAGCAAGTTAAAGGTGTTTAACAATTTGTTTTAGAGAACATTTTGCAACCTGAGGGCTCAAGGTTGGAAGGGCTCAAGTTAGTGCTAAATTAGGAGAAAAATAAGTTCTTACTCTGAGCCAAACACTCCTAAACACTTTGTTCTTAACTCCTGGCCAGCTCATTCATTATTTAATCTGAATCTCATCAGTAGCTGCCTCAACACTGCTTTCTCATGTTAACTCAATTTCTGAGCTAAGACAACATCATCTGTGTCAAGAGAGCCCTTTCTTCCAGTTGTTGTTTTGGTAATAATTTTATTTTTGTGATTTTCTTTTCTTTAATTCAGTTAAAGAATGTGGCTTAGCTCAGCTTTTCTTCACATTATGTCTCTTTAAAAAAATATTAATTCTAATCTTGGCTAAAAACATTTTACAATAAAGCCTGATTTAAAGATAATGAAATGGCATCCTTAACAATCAAGAGCAACAAAAACAACCAGCTGCAACCTTCCCCTTTTCCACCCCTGCAGTCCCTCCCTCTCTCTCTCTCTCTCTCTCTCTCTCTCTCTCTCTCTCTCTCTCCTCTCTCTCCTCTCTCTCCTCTCTCTCTCTCGTTTTTATACCTTGCTGTGGAATGCCTGTTGACCATCAGGCATATAGCAGAATAACTGGATTTCTGGTTAGCCAATGTGCAAAACCAGAAGGTAAAACCTGGTCAAAAAGGAGTGTAGGAAAACAGAGGCTGTCCTAGAGGCAAGCTGAGGCTGACGGTAATTTACTGAGTAAAACATCTTTGCTGTAAGAATAAGTCAAATTTGACTATGCTGCAGTTCTCTCATGTCCAGAAAAAGCAGAGGTAAGAGAAGGAAGGAAGGGAGGGAGGGAGAGAAAGGAAAGAAACCAGGAGAAAGGAAGGAATGGAGTAAAGGAGAAGAGGGAAATGGAGTGAGCATTTATTGAATACCTACTAAACACAACATACTATATACTTGGCTACTTGTTGTGTCATTTAATCTTCACAATAGTCTTGTATTAAGAAAAATCATTTTGGGAACATAGTATTAGGCCTGATGGGGAAACTGAAGTGAGATATGGGATTGTTCTTCCTGAAATAAGATATCTGGTCCCTATACCTACTCCATAATGATTTATTTTAAAATCAGATAATATTTATTCATTTATTTCCTGCACAAATAATTGTGGAACACAAAGTGAAAGGAACTGTGCTAGTTGCCATTGAAGGTACAAATGTGAACAAGGCATGAAATTTAGTATAGAAGAAAAGTAAACATGAAATTACAACATAGTTTGATAAATATTATAACAAGTGACACCCCGACAACGTACGGGAACAAGTAAATATTGACAAAGAGAAATTTCAAAGTTTCAGGTTGAGGCTTAAGGCATGAGTAAGCAAAACTGAAAAACCTTTCTTCCACAAAAGAAGTTAGAAGTCGACATTGAGTTTGGAGGAACTGCACACCATACACACAAACAATACTCTAATTCCAAGTGATATAAGACCTCTGTCACTTCATCTGCCATGTCATTCATCAACAACAAAAGCAGCATTGGACTAAAAGCCAGATATGAATTTTCATCTAGACTTGCCCGAGTGCTGGCTATTTGACTATGGGAAAGTAATTTTACCTTCTCTGAGCCTAAGTTTCCTCATCTGCTAAGGGAATTAAGCTAAACCATTTCTAAAGTCTCTTCCATGTTAAACTCTCTGTAGTTTTAACTCTAATAACTCCTCAACTACATATCATAGCTTGCTAATCAGAAACTTGATTGGTAACTCTTAGAACATTAAGCTTTTGAATATTTATGGAGAAGTGGAGCAAGATGGAGGAATAGAAAGCTCCACCCATTGTCCCACCAGCAAGGACACTCACTTAACAACTATCAGAAAAAAAATCTTTATGAGAACCCCAAAAATCAAATGAGCACTCACAGTACCTTGTTTTAACTTCATATCACTGAAAGAGGCACTGAGAGATAAACAGTCCTGAATCACCAATGCCACCCCTCTGCCTCCCTGGGCAGCAGTAATGTGGTATTGATAGCACCTCTGGGAACAAGGGGAGAGAGAACACAGTAATTGTGAGACATTGAACTCAGTACTATTCTGTTAAATAAGAAAGACCAAACAGCCAACACCTGCCCACAGAGAGAGAAACCAGCCCTAGTCAGAGGGAAAGCACCTATCTCAGAGGTCCGAACTTGAGCGCCTGTGAAGCTCACCACCAAGGGCTATCGCACTCTGTGACTCTTAAGTAAACGTGAAAGGTAGTCTGGGACATAAAAACTGTAACTCGGTAGGTAAGTCCTAGTGCTGAATTAGGCCAACAGACAACCAACTGGGGGGCACAAGACATACTGAGACACCAGCTTGGGCAGCCAAGGGAGTCCCAGCATCACCCATCCCCTAACCCAAGGCTACACAGCTCTCGGCTCCAGAAGAGACCCCTTCTTTCTGCTTGAAGAGAGGAGGGGGAAGAGTGCGGAGGACTGGGTATTATATCTAAGATACTAGCCCAGCCACAGCAGGATAGAGCACCAGTCAGAGTCGTGAGACTTCTGTTCCAGATCCTTGCTCCAAGACAACATTTCTAGACACACCCTAGGATACAAGGAAACCCATTGCCTTAAAGGAAAGGACCCAGTCCTGCCAGCATTCATTACCTGCTAACTGAAAAGCCCTTGAGTCCTGAGTAACCAGCAGCAACACCCAAGTACTACACTGAAAGCCTTGGGTGAGCCTCTGAGACTTGTTGGTCTCAGGTGAGACTCAACACATAATCAGCTGTGGTGGCTACGGGGTAAAACTCCTTCTACTTGAGGAAAGCAGGGAAAAAAGTAAAGGGAACTTTGTCTTCAACCTTAAACACCAGCGCAGTCACAGGGGAGTAGAACACCACGTGGGTTCTTGGGATCCCTGACTCTAGGATTTGACTCTTGGATGGCATTTCTGGGCTTGCCCTGGGCCAGAGGGGAACTTACTTCCCTAAAGGGTGAGTCCCAGGCCAGGGAGCATTCACTCAGCTGATTTAAGAGACCTCAAGTTTTCAGGGAACATCAGTGATAGTCTGCAAGAATTCCTCATGGCCTGTAGTAGCAGTGGCTATAGGGTAGGGCTATTCTGCCTTTGGGAAGGATAAGGAAGAGTGGAAAGTGTAGGGTCCAGCCCTGCTGGGTCTAGAGGGTATTCTCTATGGGTATGGAGATGAGAGACTGTAGAAATAAAGACACAATAAACCGAGATCAAGAGAAAAAGAGTTTGGGCCCAGGGGTCCACTATCACCAGTTTGCGGAGAGATCAGTAGTAGCCCCAAGTGCCTGGATATTCTGACTTTTATTAGGTAAAAAACAGAGGGGCAGGGTAAGTAGGGTGGATCTTCAAATAGATCATGTATCTAAGGAACAAGGGGCCCAGGACTTTCAAGTAGCTGAAACAGGGGACAGCAAATGCATCAGCACTTCTTTATGTTATATTTGCCAAGTAAGAATGAAGGCTTCAAAAATTGTGCTACTTCTTACTGTCTTCAAAAGAGGAACCAGGTGCAGAAGTAGGGAGTGAAAGCAAACACAGATTGCAACCAATATAGCACAGCACCACACAGAGACAATTAAGCCCCCGGGTAACTGCGGGTTGGGCTGACTGATATCAATCCTTTCACAAGAGCGCAGCGGGAGTGGAGTATTCTCTGACTTGCCCAAGGACAGATGTTTCCTTTCAAGGTGTGCTGAGTAGTGGTGCTTCCCCAAGCACTGGCGCTACCTCAGAGATTTTAGATGCCATCCAGCAACCCTTATGCGGGTGTGACAGAGGGCTTGGTTTCGGCATTCAACAGGTTATCTCTGCTGATCGCCACCAATCGATGTTAGACAGGTATTAATGCTCTTGCCTTGTGGCTAGATTTCATAGTGTCCCTTATCAGTCCCTGACCACAGCAACCTGAAGTTCCTAGATAATTATGCATAAAGTACAAGAAGGCTTTAATCAAGGCTTAATATTCAATAAGACTAACATCTAATCACTCATGATAATATTCAATAAGACTATATCGAAGCACTCATGAAACTTATTCCCAACTAGATTCTTCTTTCTATATTCTATTTATTAAACAGGAACTGGCTGAGGCTTCAGTCTTCTGCCTCAGCACTTATGAGACTTTCCACCCACAGGGAAAGGGCTATGTCATGTGGGTTGAGTGCCAGCTCAGCCACAATATAATAGAATACCAGGTAGACTTCTAAGGTTTTTGACTCTAGTCCCTGCCTCCCAGACAATATTTCTGAACCCACCTGGGACTTGGCGGACCTCACTACCCTAAAGGAAATGACACAGGCTTGCCTGGCTTTGCCACCTGCTGATTGTAGAGCCCCAGGGCCTTGAGTGAACATGGCAGTTGACAGGGAAGGCCCTGGACAGGGACCAGCACTGTGCTAGCTTCAGGTCTTACCCAGTGCAACCACAGAGGTAGTGACCACAGGGTGTTTATGCCACTCCATCTCTAGCTGTAGGTGGTTCAGAACAGAGAAAGAGATTCTGTCTGTATGAGAGAAAGTAAAGGAAGGGAACAAGGATATCTGCCTGGTAATCCAGAGAATTCCCCTAGATCTTGTCCAAGACCATCAAGGTAATTCCTCTATGGGGAAAAGTTGAAAGCCTTTTCTCTAAGATCTGGAACATGACAAGCATGCCCACTGTCAGTCACCACTGTTACTCAACATAGTACTGGAAGTCCTAACTAGAGCAGTCAGGCAAGAGAAAAATATAAAGGGCATCCAAATTGGATGGGAAGAAGTCAAATTATTCTTGTTTGCTGATGATGTAATCTTACCTTTGGAAAACCCTACACTCTACAGGAAAACTATTAGAACTGATAAATACAAAATCCACATTAAAAAATCAGTAGCTTTCTATATGCCAACAGTGAAGAATGTGAAAAAGAAATTTTAAAAGTAATCCCACTTGCAATAACCACACATAAAATTTAAAACTTAAGAATTACCTTAACCAAAGAAGAGAAAGACCTCTATAATGAAAACTATAAAACACTTATGAAGGAAATTGAAGAGGATATAAAAAATGAAAAAGAATTCCTTGTTCATGGAGTGGAAGAATCAGTGTTGTTAATATGTCTTTACTACCCAAAGCAATCTACAGATTCAATGTAATCCCTAACAAAATACCAATGACATTCTTCTCAAAAATAGAAAAAGCAATCCTAAAATTTATATGGAAACATAAAATACTCAAAATAGCCAAAGCCATCCTAAGCAAAAAGAACAAAACTGGAGGAATCACATTGTCTGACTTCAAATTATGCTACAGATTTCTAGTAACCAAAACAGCATGGTATTGACAAAAACAAAAACCAGACACATAGACCAATAGAACAGAATAGAGAACCCAGATACAAACCCAGAAAAAAAAATAGGGAAATTCTCCAGGACATTTGTCTGGGCAAATATTTCTTGAGCAACACCCCACAAGCACAGGCAACTAAAGCAAACAGGAACAGATGAGATCACATCAAGTTAAAAAGCTCTGCACAGCAAAGGAAACAATCAACAAAGTGCAGAAACCACCGACAGAATGGGAGAAAACATTTGGAAACTACTCCTCTGACGAGGGATTAATAACAAGAATATATAAGGGCTCAAACAACTCTATAGAAAAAATCTAATAATCCTATCAAAATATGGGCAAAAAATTTCAACAGACATTTCTCAAAAGAAGACATACAAAAGGCAAACAGGCAAATGAAAATGTGCTCAACATCACTGACCATCAGAGAAATGCAAATCAAAACTACAATGAGATATCATCTCACCCTCATTAAAATGGCTTGAACCCAAAAGACAGGCAATAACAAATGCTGGCAAGGATGTGGAGAAAGAAGAACCCTTGTCCACTACTGGTGGAAATGTAAATTAGTACAACCACTATGGAGAACAGATAGGAGGTTCTTCAAAAAACTATAAATTGAGCTACTGTATGATTCAGCAATCCTACTGCTGGGTATATACCAAAAGAAAGGAAATCAGTATATTGAAGAGATATCTGCACTCCCAGGTTTATTGCATCGCTATCTACAATAGCTGAGATTTGGAAACACCTAAGTGTCCATCAACAGGTGAATGGATAAGGAAAATGTTGTACATACATACAATGGAGTACTATTCAGCCATATAAAGAATGAGATCTGGTCCCTCCTGCAACGCTCGACCCCAGGATTCCCCGGCTCGCTTGCTTACTATGGCCAAGAAGGAAGCAGCCTTCGATGGTGCAGTGGAAGAACGAGTGATCAGTGAGGACTAAAAAATATGGAAAAAGCACACTCCTTTTCTTTATGATTTGGTGATGACCCATGCTCTGGAGTAGCCCAGCCTAACTGCCCAGTTGCTTCCAGATGTAAACAGACCAGAAGGGAAAGATTTCAGCATTCATTGACTTGTCCTGGGGACACACACATTGGATGAACAAAACCATCTTATTATAGCAAGTGTGCAACTCCCTAATGATGATGTTCAGTTTGATGTTTCACACTATGACAGTGAGAAAGAATTTGGAGGTTTTGGTTCAGTTAGTGGAAAAACTGAAATAGAAATCAAGACCAACCATGATGAAGAAGTAAACAGGGTTCATTGTATGCCCCAGAACCCTTGTAACATCGCAACAAAGACTTCTTCCAGTGATGTTCTTGTCTTTGACTATATAAAACATCCTTCTAAAACAGATCCTTCTGGAGAATGCAACCCTGACTTGTGTCTCCATGGATGTCGGAAGGCAGGCTATGGCTTTCTTGGAACCCAACTCTCAGTGGGCACTTGCTTAGTGCTTCAGATGACCACACCATCTGCCCATGGGACATCAGTGCCATTCCAAAGGAGGGAAAAGTGTTGGATGCGAAGACCACCTTTACAGGGCATACAGCAGTAGTAGAAGATGTTTCCTGGCATCTGCTCTATGAGTCTCTGTTTGGGTCAGTTGCTGATGATCACAAACTTATGATTGAGATACTCATTCAAACAATACTTTCAAACCAAGCCACTCAGTTGATGCTCACACTGCTGAAGTGAACTGTCTCTCTTTCAATCCTTATAGTGAGTTCATTCTTGCCACAGGATCAGCTGACAAGATTGTTGCCTTGTGGGATCTGAGAAATCTGAAACTTAAGTTTCATTCCTTTGAATCACATAAGGATGAAATAGTCCAGGTTCAGTGGTCACCTCACAATGAGACTATTTTGGCTTCCAGTGGTACTAATTGCAGACTGAATGTCTGGGATTTAAGTAAAATTGGAGAAAAACAATCCCCAAAAGATGCAGAATACGGACCACCAGAGTTGTTGTTTATCCATGGTGGTCACACGGCCAAGATATCTGATTTCTCCTGGAATTCCAATGAGCCTTGGGTGATTTGTTCTGTATCAGAAGATAATATCATGCAAATATGGCAAATGGCAGAGAACATTTATAACGATGAAGACCCTGAAGGAAGCATGGATCCAGAAGAACAAGGGTCCTAGATATATATGTCTTTACTTTTTCTGATTTTAGACTCCCCTATTTTCTTCACCACTCTGAGAGTGATTTAACCCTGGCTTTGAGACACAGACTTTGTTCAGCTTTCCCTCTATATAATAGGTACCACCAATAATGCTATTAACCTAAACAGTGGATGTTTTCTAAATATTAATGGTTGGGGGAGGGGGGGCCTTGATTCAGCAAAGCCAAAGACTTACATTGAAATTTTCTTCAGGAATTTTCGAGTAACAAACCCAGATCTAAAGTAGCTGCAGAAAGGAGAATATTATGTGTGATTATTTTTCTTAAGCTATATCCTCAAGTTTTTCAGACTCAAGTAAAGGCTAGAGTGAGTAAGGAATAGAGCCAAATGAGGTAGGTGTCTAAGCCATGAAGTATAAATACTGAAAGATGTCACTTTTATTCAGGAAATAGGGGAGATTCAAGACATATAGGTTCCTACTAGAAAATCTTGACACCTGACTTTCCAGGATGCACATTTTTATATGTAGACCAGTTTCCTCTTAATTTCTTCAGTTAAGTCAAAAACTACATGTTCCTCTTTCCCCATATATTTTTGCTTGTTAGTTTATTTCTTGAGCTGTTTTCATGTTGTTTCTTTTCTTTCTGTGAAATTGTGTTTTGTTTTGTTTTTAACTTGGGACCACCAAGTTGTAAAGATGTATGTTTTTACCTGACAGTTATACCAAAGGTAGACTGTCAAGTTGAGAAGAGTGAATCAATAACTTGTATTTGTTTTAAAAATTAAATTAATCCTTGATAAAAGTTGCTTTTTTTTTAGGACTTAGTTCTTGGCCACTAGTTTAATGCCATCTCCATTTTGGGTGACCTGTTTCACCAGCAGCCCTGTTACTCTCCATGACTAACTGTGTAAGTGCTTAAAATGGAATAAATTGTTTTTCTACATAAAAATAATAATAATAAAATAAAATAAAAAGGTTGAGATCCAGTCATTCGCAACATGTCTGGAACTGGAGATCATCATGTTACGTGAAATAAGCCAAGCAAAGAAAGACAAATATCACATGTTCTCATTTACTTGTGGGATCTAAAAATCAAATCAATTGAACTCATGGACATAGAGAGTAGAAGGATGGTTACCAAAAGCTGGGAATGGCAGTAGAGAGGTTGGTGGGGTGGTGGGTGGGGTTATTGGGTACAAAAACATAGAAAGAATAAGACCTACTATTTTATAGCAAAATAAAGTGACTATAGTTAATAATAAATGTATATTTTTAAATAACTTAAAGAATGCAATTGAATTGTTTTTAACTCAAAGGATTAATGCTTGAGGGGATGAATACTCCATGATGTGCTTATTTCACATTATGTATCATTCTCTATGATGTGCTTATTTCACACTGCATGCCTGTATCAAAACATCTCATGTACCCCATAAGTATATACACCTACTATGTATCCACAAAACTTTTAAAATTTTTTAAAGTTCTATTAAGGTGAATTTATTATTGAAGAAAAGAAAATTTTAAATAAATTTAGTGTAGTTAATTTGTACAGTGTTTATAAAGTCTGCAATAGTATACTATTATATCCTAGGCCTTCATAGTCACTCACAACTCACTGATCTACCCACCCAGAGCATCTTTCAGTCCTGCAAGCTCCAATGATGGTAAGTGCCCTTAACAGGTATACCATTTAAAAAAATCTTTTATACTGTTTTTACTGTGTCTTTTCTATGTTTAGATACAAAAACATTTACCATTGTGTTATTATTGCCCACACTATTTAGTATGCTGTACAGGTTTGTAGCCGTGGAGCAATAGGCTATACCATATAGCTTAGGTGTATAGTAGGCTAAACCATTGAGGTTTTTGTAAGTACATTCTGTGATATTCACACAACAATGAAATAGTCTAACAATGTATTTCTCAGAACCTGACCACATTGTTAAGCGATGCATGAATAACTGTACATCTACACACACATACACCTATACTATATATGTACATTGATTGTAAAAGCCAATTTACAAACTTTAAAACCTAAAGGAGAATGATGATGGATGAAAGAATTAAAATTTATATCACAACTTCCTTTGACTGAATTGATCCTAAATCTCTATCTATATGATGCAATGCTCAATCTGAAGATTCATATATTAAAATAGAACAGAATGGTTAAATGATTATTCATATAGAGGGGTAATTTTAACACTTAAAATCAATTGTGTTACTGACACAGGAACATAGAGACTAGAAAAAATGTTCTGATTCTGAAAGTAATTCTTGGCAACTGCCAATATTTTCAAGTTACTCAGTTTTATTGTAAAAATATATACTTGGGTATTGTCTAAGCTTATTATAGAAATGCCTTCATTGAATTTATTAATAAATATCAAACCCTTGTTTTAGGAGATGGAAGGGAATCAAATAATAGAAAACACATGAATTTAAAAGTCTGGAGATTTTTGGCCAGGCACAGTGGCTCACGCTTGTAATCCCAGCACTTTGGGGGGCCGAGGTGGGTTTATCGCCTGAGGTCAGGAGTTTGAGAACAGTCTTGCCAACATGGTGAAACCCTATCTCTACTAAAAATGAAAAAATTTGCTGGGCATGGTGGCACACACCTGTAGTCTCAGAAACTCAGGAGGCTGAGGCAGGAGAATCTCTTGAACCCGGGAGGCGGAGGGTGCGGTGAGCCAAGATTGCACCACTGCACTCCATCCTGGGTGACAGAATGAGACTGTATCTCAAAAGAAAAAAGAAAAAGTTTGGAGATTTTTTATAAAACTCTGGTTAAAAACCTTGCTCATTACACTTTAAAAGAGTAAATTTTATGGGATGTAAATTTTCTTATTTAAAAATTGATTATACTAGTTAATGTCTATTATTAAAAGGAGCCACATAACAGTAGCTTAAAAAGATATCTAGAAACTAATTCGTGATAATCTAAGAGTGCAGAAATTTTAGGATAAGCTATAGAAATGCATGATTATTTTGTCCTGTAGATTTTTCTGTCTCTCAAATATCATATGTCAATTGACCACTGGTTGAGTGCTAGATTCTAATAATTTCATGCTTGAATTCCCTAAAATGCTGATTATTATGTTATGTGCCTCATCTTTGTTAGATATCCAAAAACCAGTTAAGAGGCTTAAAACCACAATGAGCTATCACCTCAGGCCTGTTATGATGGGCCATTATTTAAAAAACAAAATAAAACAAAAAACAAACAGAAAACAACAAACGTTGCTGAAGATGTGAAGAAACTGGAGCCTTTGAGCACTATTGGTAGAAATGTAAAATTGTGCCGCCATCATAGAAAACAGTAAGGAGATCCCTCAAAAAATTAAAAATAGTAGTACTATATGATCCAGCAGTTCCACTTCTGGGTATTTATGCAAAAGAAATGAGAAGAGGATTTCAATGAGATATTTATACTTCCATGTCCATTGCAGCATTATCTACAATAGGCAAGAGGTAGAAACAACCTAAATATCCACCTACAGATGAATAGATAAAGAAAAGGTGCCACACATGTATAGCAGAATATTATTCAGCCTTATAAAAAAGTAAATCCTGGAGAGAGATCCAAGATGGCCGATCACTAGCAGCTCAGGATTGCAGCTCCCAGTAAAAGCGGAAAGAGCCAGTGGACGCCACACTTACTGATAAATTTTCGCTGCCCACGGACCAGGACATTCCCAGCAGAGGAGCCCCACA